>OY744554.1:6155233-6167733 GCA_963556195.1 Sepiola atlantica | reverse complement strand
TATTGCATATAACGCTATCCCACACTCTAACCTGGGCAACACTGGGTAGCTCTGCTAGTATATATAATATATATATATATATATATATATATATATATATATATATATATATTATTATTTTTATTTACAGACATGTACAAAATCTGCGACACTGGCCTGTCGATGTTTTCCAAAATCTATAAATATTATTATTATTTATATATATATATATATTTGTATAATTGGGCAGCAGTCCCTCTCTTATACATGTTTTATTAAACAGGAGTGCTAACTTCTGCTTATTCAGCTTTTGATCCGTTTTTTCTAGTCTTCGTACGACGGATTTGATGTTATAATGTGTAAAAAATCTCCGTAAAATCTCCGTATTTTTTACACTCCTTGGATTATAACATCAAGAAAAAACCGATCAAAAGCTAAATAAGCAGAAGTTGGCACTCCTGTTTAATCAAACATTATATATATATATATAATAATAATAATAATCCAGGTAAAACATCCACAAGGTTATAATCTAAAGAATTTCAACCGGGTTTATAAAAAGTGCTCAATATCAAATAGAGCTTTATATATGATTATCTTTATTTACACAGACATGTACAAAATCTGCGACACTAGTAGGTAGATGTTATCGATCAACAGCTATTATAAACTGAGATCTCATCAGGCAGAGTTAGAATCCGATCTTAACCTTAGATCATATTTGGATCGAATGAAATGGAGAAAAAAGAAAAGAAATCTAAAATTTAAATTTGCAAAGTCACGTGGTTGGGGCCGTAAAGAACCAAAATCAAAAACAGAAAATAAAATAAAAATAAAAATAAAAATAAAAGCATAAAAATTATGTCAAAAATAATATATATATATATATATATATATATATAAAATATAATATATAAAATAAAATAAAATAAAGTGAAAAGTGAGAGAAATAATAAAATAAAAAAAGGTAGATAAAGGAATAAACCGATAGATAGATAGATAGATAGATAGATAGATAGATAGATAGATAGACAGATAGATAGAGATAAAATGAAATAAAATAAAATGGTACCGGATAAAATAAGATCATTTAGACAGAAGTGGGAGAGAAAGTTTAAGTCAGCGATGATGTTTATATATATATATATATATATATATATATATATATATATATATATATATATATATATATATATATATCCAAGCAAGCGTATATATCCAAGCAAGCGTTGTATATATATATATATATATAAATAGACTGTCAAAAAGATCTAATGCAAAGTTCCGAATACGTTCGTCGAACACTCTCGACTAGTCTTCTATCTGTGCCCGCTTCTAGGTACATATAGATCTTAATTTCCCTTAATTACGTGACAGTTTCCGTGACTGCTTGTAGATTCTAGGCTGACTCTGTGAACCGGGTTCGCGCCTCCCGACTGTCTGAAATTGTTACTTTCCTGCACTGATTAGAGTAATACACTTGTAACGCTAGCGTCTGTAGGTATTAATAATTTAATATATATATATATATATATATATATATATATATATGTACACATTTTATGGAGGAGGGGGTGTTCTCGTGTCTTAATCATTTGAAAGAAGATATGATTGTATCTGAAATGGCTTTCCTGAAACGGAGGCCGTATTTCGCGTTTCTTTTGGTCTGCACCTTTCGATAAGCCGCCGTTCGCCCAGAGTTGTGATAAATACGGCAGTAGACGGAGATAAAATGCGAAGTTGCGTACGCTGGATCGATTGTGAGACCGTATTTACCTGTTGTTTGGCTATGCATCAACAGTGACACCGTCGACTGAAATGAGAGTGCAATGATTTGGGTTACCTCACAATTCGATATTACTTATTTTCTTGACGGTCCCCGGGCGCTTTCAGAAGGATTTGAGCTTTTGATTCGTAATGACCACAATGCTGTACACGACTTACAAGAAGCGGGTTATCATCACTGAGTTAAGAAAACACAAGATGTATTGTCACATCTGGGGAAGTGGCGTTCAGAGCAACAATTCCTGCCTTGACCGAGTAGAAAACTGCCTTCAACATTTAGTAGGGGATGCCCTCTTTTCTTCTTTACAGCCTCTTTACTACAGAAGAGACGCTGCTAGTCTTTCTCCACTCTATCGTTATTTTCATGGTAGGTTCTCGACTGAGTTCCAACATGGTTCCCCGCCCTCTGTAAAACATTCACAGCAAGAACTCGTCTAGCTACAACCACTGTAATTAATCTTTCTTTTTTTCCCTCTAAACAGAACTTCCATGAACAAAGTTTCTTTCCAAAAACTACCCATCTATGGAATACAATACCACTGGGCTGATTCTCAGCTATCTACAACATTCTGCCCAGTTTGAACCATCGTTACCGAGTCTTAAGGTGCTGCCTCATCGTTCATCTGAACACTCATTAACCCTTATCCTCGAGTGGCCTTTTGACCTTCATAAGCAGTTACTTGTTTGCTAATTTGTATTATTTCATTCATTCGGACAACTATTTTCATCTTTGAGGTGGTTCGTAAAACGTTTCGGCCGATGTCACCTCCGACCTTCTTCAAACTCGGGAATCTGTACGGAATGTCAAATGAAACCGTTTATTTAACCCACGGGGTTAGATAGTTTTCGTTCCGTCAGCCATGACCGGGAAGAAGTCATAAGTAATTCGTAATTATATCCTTTGTATCGCCTGCATTGCAGATTGAACCTCCAACCTCCGGAAGACTGTCACCATGAACCCTCCTATTCAGCACGTTTATCCGTTGCGCCACGCGTGGGCGTGTAAATGAAATGGGCTCTTAACATGACTAAAGAGTGATTACTAGTCAATAAATTAGCTACTCTGGTGCCCCCTCGACGAAAATTCACTAGACTAACTCGACAATCAACTAAATCTCATTCATTCACTGTGGAGGTCCCCAGATGTCGGAGAGCCTTCTACTCAAATCGCTTCTTTCCTCGTACTGCTGGCCTCTGGAACTCCCTTCTTGCCCCCTGTTTCCCCGACAGTATTGACATGCAGAAGTTTAAAACTAATGTAAACAGACATCTCGCTGCGCAGATCACAGTCTAGGTTGACCGCCCCCTATCTTCTCCCCTTTTCTTTTTTCTCAGTAGCCCCTTACGTCTACAGTGGCGGCCTGCCTTGTTTGGGGTGAACTATGTTTAAAAAAAAATGATTTGGAACGAAGATCGAGTTGAATAAATATCCTCGGTCTTCCATAGGTTTTGCTTCGAGTAAGTCATTTCGAGATTGCGAATAAGAGCTTTGATAACAGGACGACCCCCTAGTGCGCCCAACGAAAACGATAAGCAACTTGTTTGCTGCATGTATGACACAAGGTTGAGAACGCAACAAACAAAATCACCAATAATACGCGTTATGTCTCTGTTCCAATATACAGGGTCCGCCATAAGTAACTACATATTTTCTTTTGTTCGTAACTTTGTTCATACTTGAATATTTCTTTAATTTTGTGCGTCATTCGAAAGCGAAAATCGTATATTTTTATTTGATTAAGAATTTTGATAAAAAGTTTATTTCATTTCCATTTTTACGGCACCATAACAATTGAGTCCGCACAGAAGAGCAGTTGCCTCTAGTGACTCAAAATGGAAGTAAAGAATAAGTTTCTACTTCTGTCTTCAAATATTTTATGCACCATATATATATATATTATATATATATATATATAGTAAGCAATGAAAATATATTTATGGCAATTAAGCTACACAGAGGCTCCCGCGTTTCATCCCCCGGGGAAATCTTCAGGCTAAAATGCATGGAGTTATTTTTGCCGGGTGTTTTTATATACACGGCTAGCTAGTTAACCAATCAGATTCTTTGTTGAAGTAAATACTGAAAATTGATACATAAAAAATTATATCTCCTTATAAAATTTTATGTGGATACATGAAATAGTAATATTTAACTCCTCAAGCAGTTGAGCACTTTCACAAGAATTTCTTTCTTTTTATGCATAGTTAATCGTATGATTTTAAAATAACGCTGCCTTGAAACAGCTGTAAACAGTTTAAATACTTTTTTCGTACGCTGTTTATTTGGAACTTTGTTAAAAATGATATAAATGGTCAAAATACACACAGAGCATATATATATATAGGTAAATAATTTTTTTTTTTTGTGTCTTAAATAACTAATATAAGTTAGCAAAACATTTATATGGAACAAAACGTAGATTTAGTATAAGGAACGTTTATGTTTTTGTCTTTTAAGGGAAGTGGGGTCTGATCAACTCTGCTGGGAAGCCATGAAATTAAATACTGTCTTGTTTTAAAATTCCCGAAACAGTTTTTCATGGTAAACAACTGATGATCCCTTAAAATAGTGTTAAAAACTAACTAATATAATAACTGTAAAAAATAAATTGACTTACATGAGTGATTTTCCACTGGAGAACTTGAGACTAGAAGTTTTTTTTTTTATATATATATTTTTTTTATATAGTTTTAATGGTTGAGAAACTTCCGAGACTATATATATATATATATATATATATATATATATATATATATATATATATATATATGTCCGTCATATGTTAATATATATTTTCTGTTGTTTGTAACTCTGTTAAGTAAGTATTTCATCTAATAACGGAAATCGTATATTTTATTTGATAAATACTTGATATAACTTCTATTTCATTTCCTACTTCCTTTCAGATATACATTATTGCCACAAGATTACTAAAAGAGAAACAATTGCGATTTTGAAGTGATCATGGAAGTAGTTTGCGCCAGATTTGACCACTCTTGACGTTTTCCAGTGAAACGTTCTCAAAGACAAACTCAACTCAGTAAAGTCCCGTAGCATCGTTGAACTTAAGGAACAAATCCGAGCTGACATTGCTCAAGTGCTCTCTATATAAAATTAGGTATGTTTATACGTTTGTATGTACAGGATTCACTCCTAAACTAATTAACGGATTATAGACTCTTTTATTTATCTTCCTCCCACAAGGTAAGATGTGACACAAGGTCTGGAAAGTGGGATTTGAAAAGCCAGCGCCCGATAAGGTGAGCACTCTGGCCTACAAAAATGCCTGGGCAGCCCCGTCGGTTGGGGCGCCTCAGGCAGTAAGCAATAAACTTACTCCTCCCCAAAGACGGGAGGCGAAGCCTGGGAGGATATACCTCCTAGAACTGCACAGGACAACCCCACGTAAATCAAGCCCCGAAGGCCAAGACAATACCATCGGAACAGATACTACACTTTGATCTTGGCCAAAAGGCCAGGACATACTATTGATTTACTCCTCTCCAGGAGTTAGGCACAAGGCCAGTTTTTATCTTACTCCCACAAGTAAGATGTGACCCAAGGTCGGGTCGGGAAAGTGGGGTTTGAAAAGCCAGCGTCCGAGAGGTGAGCACTCTGGCCATTAAAAATTGCCTGGGCAGCCACGTCGGCATTCCCCGGTAGCGGCGCCTCAGGCAGTAAGCGATAAACTTACTCCTCCCCAAAGAGGGGAGGACTAGCCTGGGAGGGTGGACCTCCTAGAACTGCACAGGACAGACCCATTGACCGGCGTAAATCAAGACCCGAAGGCCAAGACAACACCAGTATGGAGTGCAGTATCCATCGGAACAGATACTACACTTTGATCTTAGCCAAAAGGCCAAAGCAGACTAGATATTTATCTACCTCCCACAAGGTACAATGTGACACAAGGTCGGAAAGTGGGATTAGATAAGCCAGCGCTCGAGAGGTGAGCCATCTGACCATTTAAAAATTGCCTGGGCAGCCTCGTCGGCATTCCCCGGTAGGGGCGCCTCAGACAGTAAGCAATAAACTTACTCCTCCCCAAAGAGGGGAGGCAAAGCCTGGGAGGGTGGACCTCCTAGAACTGCACAGGACCAGTCTCGTGCAGTATCCATCGGAACAGATACTACACTTTGATCTTAGCCAAAAGGCCAAAGCAGACTATATTTTTTAAAATTTAGTTATATACAAAGGGCTAAAAAGAGAGTGGACGCCCTGTGAAGTGATTTCATAGTATCGCTGAACTTTAGGAATGGCATTGAACTTTAATTAACATTAACATTGTTAGTATTTATATTAAAATTGCACATTTCCACCTTGTTAGATTCATTATGTCGAAATCTCTCTATTTATTACGTTAGTTTTGTATGCACAGGATTCACTCCTAAACTTATTAATGGATGGTTATAAATTATGGACTATATTGTATTTGAATTTATTTTAACACAAAGGGGGGTAAAAAGTGAGTGAAAGTCCTTCGTGAAAATTCAGATGCCTCTGAGTTTTGTGAATTTGACATTTGACATCAATTAGTAAATACCCCCCAAGTATCAGTCTTTTGGGGGTATTTTAAAGGGGGTTAAGGGGCATAATATGGGAACAACCTTCCACTTAAGAATTCAAATATTTCAGATTTGCATTAAATTTGATCCATAGTCATTAGACGCCTATTAAGCAAGATTCACTGAATTTTAATTTCTTCTTAAGACCCCTTAAGCCTTGAATTTTAGACATTTTCTAGAATCAACAATCATGCAATGGATTTGGATAAAAAATTAGAATAAGGATTGTAGACATTATATCTTGATTTTAATCTGGGTAAGGGACATAAAATTGGTACAAGACGCTTCTGTTCGGGGAATTAATTTTCCCTATCCTAGGACAGGTATTCTTTCGAGTAAAATTATATAGTTACTTATGCCAGACCCTGTATATATAATGTGTGTGTAGGATGGATGTGTCATTATTCGTAGTTTCCAGTATATCTTTTCTTCATTCCGCACTAAGAAACACAAACAAAGGAATAAAAGTTATTGTTGTATTCCATTTGCTGCGAATATTAATATTTTCTGTCTTATAAGCAATATTACCATTCCGCCAGTGTTTTAGAGATTTGAAACACCCACCATTTGATAAAGAGGTCTTTCTCGAAGTATATTATGTATGAAACACGGTCACACACATTACATGACAGTGTTGAAGTCTTGCCTAATCAAGTAAGATTTGCTATAAC
This sequence comes from Sepiola atlantica, assembly GCA_963556195.1. Classification (NCBI taxonomy): domain Eukaryota; kingdom Metazoa; phylum Mollusca; class Cephalopoda; order Sepiida; family Sepiolidae; genus Sepiola; species Sepiola atlantica. The sequence goes on along the minus strand of OY744554.1, from coordinate 6,160,732 downwards.
AATTTTTTTTTGAATATATATAAAAACATCACTTGTTTTTGTCTTACTTCTCATCGCCGACATATTTCATATTTCCATTTCTTGCATTGTAAAAGCCTTCTAATACTCTCTCTCTCTCTCTCTCTCTCTCTCTCTCTCTATATATATATATATATATATATATATATATATATATATATATATATTTACGAGTATATACATAACTCTTGCTCAATTTATCACTATCTTCTAAACATAACTGCCTTCCCTTGATTTAAGAGAGAAAAAAGTAATATGTGTTATGAGCATAGAGGAAAAGTACATAATAGTTATGCTCATTCAATCCCGGGCAACGTCGGGTCTTCCTGCTAGTTTAATTATAAATCTCTAAAAACTAAAACCACAAAGGAAGTTAGACTAGTAACGGACCCCACACAAAAATGCTCGTTTGCACATATAGAACGTAATCCCGAAGTTATACTATAGATTTTCCAAACACTTTGTACAGATACTGCTTCGCTTTCTGGGTGGCCTTTGAAGCAAGTCTCTGCGCATTGAACTAGCTGAATATTGCTTGAAAAAAATCCACAAGAAACTAACGTTTATGCCTGCTTTAAAATGTCATACAAACATAATACAAAAATAATAATAGTCATCAAAGATGTAAGTATAACTCTCAAACGAACGAACGAACTAACTTTTCGGTCGGCCATTTTGATTCTGAGTTTGTGGTGTAATTTTGTGCAGTTGACCTAAATTCTTGACAAGTAAATTGATTTCTCAGCGCCATTTTGTTTTCGTTTCGTTCTTTGTTAAACCCTGCTGAGCCGGTCTTCGTTTCCAGAGGATTTTAGTTTGTGATTTTTTATTTTTTTATTTTAAACCTTTTTTTTTTAGCAATCCAATTCCATATTTGTCGGGATCAATTAAACAATCGTTTTTAAAAATATGTTATTCAGACTTCATTCCAGGAAGACAGTGATGAGAGAGAGAGAGAGAGAGAGAGAGTGGGGAGAAGAGAGATGAAAAGAAAAGAAAGAGAGGGTGATAGAAAGAGAAAAAAAAGAGAAAGACACAGGGGTGGGGGAAGAGACAGATAGACAAATAAGCAGCGAAGGGAAAAGAGAAATATAGAGAGATGGGGAGAGAAAGAGAGAGAGAAAGAGAGAGAGAGAGAAGAGTAAAAAAGAGACTGAGAGAGAGAAGGAGAAAGCGAGATATAAAAACCCAGAGAATTAGAAAAAAAGAGTGAAAAGATAAATAAACAGAGCTAAATATGTGTGAGATAAAGACTAGTGAATGAAACAGACGAAGAAAGATAGAAAAAAAGCAGAAAGGAAAATCAAAAGAGGAGAGAAAGAGAAAGAGAGGAGAAAATATATAAATGGAAAGAGGGTGAAGAAGAAAGAGGAAGAGATATGAAGAAAGATAAAGAGATGGGGGAGAAAAGATAGAGGGTTTACTATATATGGAGAGAAATATAGTATTATTTGATGTATCCACATCAAAAGTTATAATTATGTATGTATCTGGGTCAATCTTGACCTCATTCCCCCTAAAATGGATCCAGATTGGTCCGAAAGTACTTGGGAGACAAATGCTAATTATGGCAAATTCATCAGCCAATTCCCCTCCGAAACTTATATTATTAGCAATATATATATATATATATATATATATATATATATATATATGTATATATATATATGTATAAATATATATATATATATATGTATAAATATATATATATATATCTATATATATATGTATAAATATATATCTATATCTATATATATGTATAAATATATATCTATATTTGTATATATCTATATATATATATCTATATTTGTATACATCTACTATATATATATATATATATTTGTATATATCTACTATATATCTATATATCTATATTTTTATATATCTACTATATATCTATATATATCTATCTATATATATGTATCAATATATATATATATATATATATATATATGTATATATATATATATCTATATATGTATATATCTACTATATATCTCTATATATGTATATATCTACTATATATATATATATACATATATATATCTATAAATATATATATATCTATCTATATATATATGTATAAATATATAGAGCAATATATATATATATATCTATATATCTATATATATATATATATACATATATAGGCAGCATCTTCTCTAGTATTGTTGAATATAAGAGACAACTCATGTCTAAATATCCTTTGGTAGATCCTTTCAATAGTCCGAATTAGAATCTTAGTTTCGGAGGGGAATTGGCTGATGAATTTGCCATCCGGGTCCATCTTCAGGGGAATGAGGTTAATCAGATATAGACCATGTGTTAGTATTTATAGAAGGTTTTTGGCGGGAATTATGTACTAAGTACGAAACTATATTTGGAACTATAGACATTTTAGAATATTATTACTGATATTAAAGGATATGTAACAATATATATATATATATATATATATATATATATATATATATATATGTTAATATAGGAGTCCTGTATATATACATATAGCATTTAGGCTATTCCGTTATTAGCATCAGCTAATAATAGACATAGGAACTAATAAATCCAAGCTGTCACGACATTAACTCTTGGTTTCCCTTGAACTGCACAGACTGCTGCTGATAACGGACTAGCCTAAATCGCGGTTTTCATTTTTTTGCACTTGTAATCCATAGCCATGTCGAAATTTAGACAATTTCAAGCAAATAAAAATAAATAACTGTATGAGTTTTCTGCATCTTTCTTCATGCTGGGGAAGTCTACAATAAAGACGAAACGTTGATGAACACATAAATATGGCTTTTGGCTTTCCTTTTTCATTTTCCATTACGTCGGGTCATTTGATCCCCATTTTTATTCATATATATATATATATTATTTTTTTTATTTACACAGACATGTACAACACTTGCGACACTGGCATGTCGATGTTATCGATCAACAGCTGTTTTAATCGAGCTTATAAAAAGTGCTCAATATCAAAATAGAGCTTTTATATATAGTTATTTTTTTATTTACAGACATGTACAAAATCTGCAACACTGGCATGTCGATAATTTATTTTTAAAAACAAATAATCTGCGTTGTGCAAGGTTTTCTAAATATTTTATAAAAAAATATCTTCGTTATTATTGCCACCCACCCAACGCTTCAAATTGTGTGACTTTTCAATATACTCTTCCACGCCGACCACGTGACACACAGCCATATCAACATTTTTCTTTCTTCGTCAAAACACCTAGACGGATTTTCAACTTGACCACGAGAATGTCTCAACCAAGAGGAAAAAAGAAAAAAAAGAAAAAGAAGAAATATTCTTCTGAAGATGGTAGATTTACCGAAATTACTCAAGTTTATAAAAAAAAAAAAAATGTTTTTAAGATGAATAAATAATTTATTTTTAAAAACAAATAATCTGCGTTGTGCAAGGTTTTCTAAATATTTTATAAAAAAATATCTTCGTTATTATATATATATATATATATATATGGGGTAAGGTACACAATATGTCATGAAAATGAAATGCCGTGGTAGACAAAATGCGTGAAAAAAAGACAAACGGAAAACAGGTTAGAATGCAGGAGAAAAACAAAAATAGGAGATTTGACCGGTTTCGTTCGTATAAATATGAATAAATACGAACGAAACCGGTCAAATCTCTTGTTTTTGGTTTTCTCCTGCTTTTTAACCTGTTTTCCGTTTGTCTTTTTCACTCACACATTATATATATATATATATATATATATATATATATATATATATATGATGATGGACTCTCCCGTCGATTTCGACGCATGAGTGCCCCACCAGGGGCTGCCCGCGCGTGAATTTGTAATTGCAAGGGTTGCGCAATCTCCAACAACCGCTCTCCTGAGTCGGCATTGCTTGATTCCAATGGCAAGTAGTAATACAAGACGACTGGAAATAATGCCGAGATAAGCAGAGAGCACATACAGCACCTGGTCACCCATTTAGTACTGGCCAGGCTCGACGACGCTTAACTTCGGTGATCTAATGGGAACCGGTGTGTCAACGTGATTGTGCCGTATATATCCCTCTCTGCCATCCACTTTACCCCTGCTCATCCCCCACCTCTTTCCCTTACCACCAGCCACAGTAGTCCTGGCTTACCCCATCCTTCCATTTTTTCCCCACTCATTCTTTTCAACATTCATTTCTATTTCTCCAACAAATACGGACGTCCACCCAGCAGTGGCCTCTATTCTATTCTATTTTCCTCCCAACATGTCTACCCTACATGTATCTGTACTTGCATGACATTTTTTCTCTATTTTATCATCCTGGTGAAGTCTTATAAATAAAGACGAAACGTTGATGTACACATAAAAAACATCCATTTTTTGGTTTTCCTTTTTTATTTTCTCATATATATATATATATATATATTATATATATATATATATATTATATGAAGTTACTTCTAGAGATAATTGTCACATATGATTCGTGGTCGCACAGATTTTAATGAGTTGCGAATCTGGTGGTGGTTCTAATGGCCGTCACGCGGTTATTATCGAGAACGGACGCTAATTCTATGTGATTAGATGATAGATGAACAGCTCTTCGTTCTGATATTGGATGGTGTAGGTAGTGATGAGGATGAATGCACTTCTTTCGGAGGGAAAGAGCACCGGTCGACCTTTTCGACGACAATGAGTATTGGCCTTTGAAGGAGAATAGAGATAAGGAAGAGGGGGAAGAACAAGGAGGAGAAAGAGGAGGAGAAAGAGGACGAGGATAAGAAAGGAGAGGAAAGTGTAGACAAAAAAAGAAAAGGGGGAGAAAGGAAAATCAAAGTGAGAAGAAGAAAGTGAAAAAAGTAAGAAAAGGGAACAGAAGAAGAAAGAGGAGGAGAGAGAGAAGAAAGAAAAGAAAGAAGAAAAAAGAGGATGAAGAGAAGAAAAAAAGAGAAGGATGAAAGAAAAAAAGAGAACAAAGGGAAGAAAAAAGAGAGGAGGGAAAGAAGAAGAAAAAGAAGATGAAATAAACAAGAAAGAAAGACAAGAAAAAAAGGAAGTAGAACAGGCGGGAAAGAGACGAAGTAAAGGTAGAGAGAAAAGAAGAATAGAAGATGAAGATGAAGAGATGATGAAGAAGAAAAAAAGATGAAGATGAAAAGATGAAGATGAAAAAATGAAATTCGTATTCAGAGAGAGAGAGAAGAGAGAAAGAGATATAGATAGATGGTGAAAGAGGGAGAGGGATAATATATATATATATATATATATATATATATATATATATATATATATATATATATATATAAAGAGAAATTCGTATTCAGAGAGAGAGAAAGAGAGAAATATAAATCTAGACATAAAGAGAGAGATAGAGAGAGAAAAAGAGATATAGATAGATAGAGAGTGAAAAAGAGAGAGGATATATATATATATATATATAGAGAGAGAGACAGAGAGATAGAGAGAGATAACATAGAGAGAGTTAGCGAAAAAGAGA
>OY744554.1:6150811-6153311 GCA_963556195.1 Sepiola atlantica | reverse complement strand
CTCTCCCTCCCCCTTTCACTCCCCCTCCCCCTTTCACTCTCCCTCCCCCTTTCACTCCCCCTCCCCCTTTCACTCTCCCTCCCCCTTTCACTCTCCCTCCCCCTTTCACTCCCCCTCCCCTTTCACTCCCCCTCCCCCTTTCACTCCCCCTCCCCCTTCTCCCCCCCATTTCACTCAACCAAACATCATGAATAGATACTTGAACATATAAAGAACTTGAAGCATAAAAACTGTCACAAAAATGACCGGATTCAGCATTAAATGACCCGAAAAGGGTTGATATGTCGTAGAACAAAACAACTAAACCAAACACCGTGCCTGATGCTGGCTTCCTGACAAAAAAATGCACCAAACATTGATGTTTTTGTTTTTTTTTCTTTTACTTTTGCAAAACTCAATCATGTTCTACAAAGCCCAAATAAAAAAAAAATAATAATTTTCCTCTACAAAACAACCAAACAAATTCAAACACCATGAATAAATATTTGAACATATAAAGAACTTGAAGCATAACAAAACCTTTTACCAATATAACCGTATTCGCCATTAAATAACCCGAAAAGGTTGATATGACGTAACACAAAACAATCAAACCATCGTTTTCCAATCCTCCCATAGTAATGTTCATCATTCAACTGACACCCATTGATCCTTATCCTTGAGTTGCTTTTTGGCCTTGGCAAGTGCTAACCTCTTAGTAAAAAAAAGAGACAGAGACAAAAACGCTATTTTAAACCTTAGCGCGACAGACAGCTGAAAATGCCATTTCAAATTTAAGCGTGACCGACAGAGCCTTTTATGGTGATGAGATGACGCATCAGCATCAATGCGATATTTCTTTAAATTTATATGAGAAATATTCCTTTTCTTTTAATAAGTGTTCAAGGTCTGGTGCTGCATGATCTTACCAAATAGTAAATCAATTTTTGTTTTCTGAAAACGCTTCTGGGTTAGCACTCTCCTGTTTTTGAATTATAATTATTATTTTGTAAAGTTCGGAGGTTGGGGTTAGCGAAGAGGTGTGGTGGTGATTAGGGGTCGGGTTTGGGTTGGGTTAGACAGAGGGTGTGGTAGGATGTTACGGTCGTGGTTGGGGTTAGAGAAAGGGTTTGGTGGGTGTTTTAGTTTAGGGTTGGGGTTGGGGTTAGAGAAGGGGTTTGGTGGGTGTTTAGGTTTAGGGTTGGGGTTAGAGAAGAGGTTTGGTGGGTGTTTAGGTTTAGGGTTGGGGTTAGAGAAGAGATTTGGTGGGTGTTTAGGTTTAGGGTTAGGGTTGGGGTTGGGGTTGTGGTAGAGAAGGGGCTGGTGGGTGGTGGTTGGTTTTTTGAAGTTCAATTGATAACAAGTTTTCCATGGACCACGAGGACGCACCTCCACTGGTTCACGCGGGTTCTATTGTCTCCGTTATTTCGCGAATTTCGGTTTTCGGAGAAATTAGAGAATGGCGAAGATAATAGTAAGAAGAAGAAGAAGGAGGAGGAGGGGGGAAAGAAAGGAAGAGAGGAAGAAATAAGATGAAGAAGAAACAAGAGGAAAGGAAGGATGGGGGAAAAGGGAGAGAAAAAAGCGGAAGAAGAAAAAGAAATCAGGAAAAAGGAGGACGAAGAAAGGGCATTAAATAGGAAGAAGGAGGAGGAGGGGGAAGGGGAGAAGAAAAAGAAGAGGAAAAAGATCAAGAAGAAAGATGGTGAGAAATAAGAAAGAAGAAGAGGGGAAGGAGGAGGAGGGGGAAAAGGAAGACAAAGGAGGAGGAAGAAGAAAAGGGAAGACAAGGAAGAGGAATACATAGGATGAAGAAGGAGGAGGAAGGGGAGAGGAAAAAGATAAAGAAGAAAGATGGTGAGAAATAAGAATTAAGAGGGAAAGGAGGAGGAGGGGGAACAGGAAGACAGAGGAGGGGGAAGAAGAAAAGGGAAGACGAAGAAAAGGAATACATAGGATGAAGAAGGAGGAGGAGGAGGAGGAGGAGGAAGAAGGGGAGAGGAAAAAGATAAAGAACAAAGATGGTGAGAAATAAGAATTAAGAGGGGAAGGAGGAGGAGGGGGAAAGGAAGACAAAGGAGGAGGAAGAAGATGAGGAGAAATAAGAAAAGAGGTCGAAGAAGATGAAGAAGAAGAAATGGGGGAGGAGAATGAAGAGCAGGAGAAAGATAGAGGGGGGAGAAGAAGAAAAACACGAAAATAAAGAAGAAAACTAATTACGATTAAAACGATAGACTGGAACTATGATAAGTCAGTCATTTGCAATAGTTATCGAAAAAGGTGGAGAATACTGGAAATCTCGGGAGACTTGTTGTCACTCAGATACCAGGGAACACCACTAGTTATCATCAGTGAGCAATCACTGATGATGACCTGCGTGAGAACTCCTAATGATGATGATAGCCCAGGAACAAGCCACCCGCACTAAGTCCATCAAAAATTACATTGACAAAACTGTAGAATCACCAATATACCGATTGTGTAATGAAAGGGAAGAAACATAGGCGCATATTGTATCTGA
>OY744554.1:6143311-6148311 GCA_963556195.1 Sepiola atlantica | reverse complement strand
TCCAGGGAATACCACAGGTTGTTGGCAGTGGGCGATCACTGACGATGACCAGTGTGATAACTCCTAGTGAGTAAATAATAATAATAATAATAATAATAATAATAATAATAATAATAATAATAATAATAATAATAATAATAATAATAATAATAATAATAATAATAATAAAAACAATAATAATAGCAATAATAATAATAATAATAAAAACAATAATAATAGCAATAATAATCATAACAATAATCATCATCATAATTATAAAAATTATAAAAACAATAATAATAATAACAATAATAATTATGATAACAATAATAACAATAATAATTATGATAACAATAATAAGAAGAAGAAACTAACACGCATAAGCTACAAAGGCTAACCAGTCACAAGGAATTCACAACAGGGAGAAAACAAAACCACAGGAAGAACACCACAACAAGAACGAAGGAACAGAAACTGCAAGAAACAGAACTTCATAATCCCCCCCCCCTAATAAATTACACCGGCCTCAGCTATCACTGCACAAACATGCACCAAGGAACAGAAATGACAAGAAACACTATAAGCTCCTCCCTCTAACAAGAACAATAATAATAACTGGAAAAGAACAAACATTTTTGAAAACTTCTCTAAACCCCTAACAAGGCATATTGCCGCGTAAGTCGTACTTTGATAGGGGCCAGATTTGCAGGGCCAACCTGGGTGGGGAGTTTGGGTAACAAGATGTTTGTTCACATTACATTTAAATTTCTGCATTTTCGTACGGTTCATGGAAGCAGTGAGCAGGTAGGGAATTCCAGAGGCAAGTGGTCCGAGGAAAGAAGCTATTAGAGTAGGACATCGTCCGTCATCTAGCCACCTCTACAGTGAAGGGGTGCGATTTTGCTACTGTTAACAAAATAATAATAACAACAACAAAACAATAGAACAGCAAGAACAAGTATAATAGCGGTACATGCCCCCCCATTAATCGATAATCAATGTTGCCTTTCCCCCCCACCCCCATCCCCCACCCCCGTCATTCTACAAACGGAATCTTCGCTTTTCCATGTATTCGATTCTTCTCGATTTGATTCGTGCCAACTGCTTGTCCCCATTCCGACGGGCAATTTAGAAATTAGCACAACGTTGTTGGTGGGTTGAGTGAGGACTCCGCGTTATGGATTACCCCCTCCCCCGTTCGGCATATGGGCGGGGGGGGGGAGCGTTCGAAGTAAATTGGTGGCTCGTTCGATAGATAGCTTTACAAAAAAGCGCCCCGCGTTCTCTGTTTATCTCAGTAATCGACGAAAACGAAGCAAATAAAATGAAATTTAAAAAAAACTCCTTTTGTTCTCGCTTGAGAAGCGCTTTGAAAATAGAACAAACAAACAAAAAAAACGGTACTGAATACCTTACGGAGCACCTGGATGCACCATTAAATTTTAAATAATATTTTCTCCCCCGCCTTCTCTATTTCTCCAACCTTTTACCGAACACAATCGAAAACAAATTTTATCTGGAATAAGGACACCTGCTCTCAAGAGAGTACTTAATAACCATATCTACAGTAAGATGTGGTACAAGGCCGGAAAAAGATGAAAACAAACTTCCCTGATTGGTGCATTATGGTTGAGAACGGGTCCTCGGTAAATGCGTCATAACACGATCGGTAATAAAACACCCATTAAGAATACTATCCTCAGTTTTTTTGCCAAGATCAAAGTGTAGTCCACCCTCCCAGGCTTTTCCTCCCCTCTTTGGGGAGGAGTAAGTTTATTGTTTACTGCCTGAGACGCTCCTACCAGGTAATGCCGACGGGGCTGCCCAGACATTTTTTGTAGGCCAGAATGCTCACCTTCTCGGGCTCTGGCTTTTAAAATCCCACTTTCCTGACCTTGTGTCACATCTTACCTTGTGGGAGGTAGATAAATAACTTGGACTTGGCCTTTTGGCTAAGATCAAAGTGTAGTATCTGTTCCGATGGATACTACACCCCATAAACTGGTATCGTCTTGTCCTTCGGGGCTTGATTTACGCCGGTCTATGGGTCTATCCTGTCCACCCTCCCAGGCTTTGCCTCATCTTATTGGGGAGGAGTAAGTTTATTGCTTACTGCCTGAGGCGCCCCTACCGGGGAATGCCGACAGGGCTGCCCAGGCATTTTTTAATGGCCAGAGTGCTCACCTTCTCGGGCGCTGGATTTTCAAGTCCCACTTTCCCGACCTGGCGTCACATCTTACCTTGTGAGGGTAAGATAAAACTGGCCTTGTGCCTAACCTCCTGGGGAGGTAAATAAATAGTCGAATGAATGAGTTACCACACCCTCCTGGTAATAGAAACCCTCTAAGATGCCCACTCCCCACTTTCAATTATTTGTCCGCAGCCTCCCCCAACTTGCACTTGGACGGACACCAACCACTCTCCAAACTCCATCCCCCACTTTCGTTTTTCTCCCACTTAGATTCCACTCCCATTTAAAGATGGGCCTGCTTGTTTTCAATTCGGAACAAACCGGAAATCAGTGGGCAGTTTAATATTTAGAAACGGTTAGGAGGGTCCTACTATCTGTTTTTTTGCTTTTCTCCACTCCCCCATTCATATCTATCTATCTATCTATCTATCTATCTATCTATCTATCTATCTATCTATCTATCTGTTCTAGTCTGTTTCTCCCCCATTATACACCAATGAGTTTCTGTATATATAACCATATTTATTTATTTATGAAAAATTTTAAATTACAAACTAATTTGATAATAGCCTAAGTAGGACGACCCCTAGAGTAAATGTGGTATTTTGGTGACTGAGATGATTCTAGTTAAGAGTAAGATAGACAATTTTTATTACTTTAGACAAAGGATGACCAACGACACCCATTTTCCCCCCACTTTTGATGGCCTTGTGCCTAATTTGTTTTGAATGTAAATCTTTTATATTTTCTGCAAATAAATGATTCAAAGTGTAGTATCTGCTACACCCCCATAGACCGGTACCGTCTTGGCCATCGGGTCTTGATTCCGCCGGTCTGAAGTACTGTCCTGTACAACTCTAGGAGGTCTATCCTCCCATAGGAGGTTCACATTCCCAGGCTTTGCCTTCTCACTCTTTGAGAAACGGTTAGTTTATTGCTAATCGCCTGAGGCGCCCCTACTGAGGAATGCCGACGGGGTTGCCCAGGCATTCTGTGACGGCCAGAGTGCTCTCCCTTCTCGAGGGCGCTGGCTTTTCAAAACCCACTTTCACGACCTTGTGTCACATCTTAACGCTGTGAGAGGAAGATAAATCAATCTCTCTCTCTCTTTCTCTCTCTCTCTCTCTCTCTCTCTCTCTCTCTCTGTATATATATATATATATATATATATATATATATATATATATATATATATATATATATATATATATATGATAATTTTTATTTACACAGACATGTACAAAATCTGCGACACTGGCATGTCGATGTTATCGATCAACAGTTACTATAAACTGAGACCTCATCAGGCAGAGTTAGAATTCTGATGAGGTCTCAGTTTATAGTAACTGTTGATCGATAACATCGACATGCCAGTGTCGCAGATTTTGTACATGTCTGTGTAAATAAAAATTATCATATATAAAGCTCTATTTTGATATTGAGCACTTTTGCTTGAGAAGTGACAAGAGATGGATTCAAAGTTAAATTAAAAAAAACCACATCTTCAGGTGCGGCGAAGATAGGTAGAATCCAGAGGGTAAAAGGTCCAATAAAAGGTACGTTCGTGGATTCTACCTATCTTCGCCGCACCTGAAGATGTGTTTTTTTGGAATTTAACTTTGAATCCATCTCTTGTCACTTCTCGTGCCTTTTAACAACCTACCTATCTACATTTCACTTTCTCCGCTGGACTTTTTGATACCGGACTTTTTTGCAATCGGACATTTGCTTGCTCTCGGGCAGAGTTTTGCTTTGTGTTTTTTTCCTTACAATTTTTATTTTACTTTCTCAAATTTTAAATTTTGGCCTTTGCCAACTTATCTATCCCAGCGTCTTCCTCTGATGATAAGATTTTGATCTTTGAAAAGCCTGGCTTAAGGAAAAATTTAACTTGAATAAATTGCTTTTTTGCGGAATATACCTTGCTATGAGCAACTGAATTGAAAAAAGATTTGACTTTTGCTTTTCTAATTACTTTTCATCCTTCTACATATATATATATATATATATATATATATATATATATATATATATATATATATATATATACATATATATATAGTCTCGGAAGTTTCTCAACCATTAAAACTATATAAAAAAATATATATAAAAAAAAAACTTATAGTCTCAAGTCTTCCAGTGGAAAATCACTCATGTAAGTCAATTTATTTTTTACAGTTATTATATTAGTTAGTTTCTAACACTATTTTAAGGGATCATCAGTTGTTTACCATGAAAAACTATATATATATATATATATATATAAGTGAAGAGTTCCCGAAATATTATATCATACGGAGTTTCCACTCGACCATCTTGATACAGGTATTACATAACATTGTAACATTGTGTAGATAAACATGTATATGTGTGTTTGTGAAGAAAAAAAAAACAATATATATATATTTTTTTTAAACAGATGTCTAAATACGCTTTCCCGACCTTGTGTCACATCTTACCGCTGTGAGAGGTAGATAAATACCAACATCAAAGTGTGGGAAGAAGGACACCACCTATTTTCCAAACTACATCTCCTGTTTTATTTTTCTCCCACTTAGATCCCACTCCTATTTAAAGATCGACCTGCTTTTTTTTCGGTTCTGAACAAATCGGAAAACAGTGGGCAGTTAGAGGGTCTTACTAACTATTTTTTCTTGTTCTTTCCCCGCTCCCCGTGTTATTCCATGAATTTCTGTACACATAAATATATTTATGAAAAAAATAAAATTTGAAACCAATTGGAGATATCTTAAGTAGGACGGTTCTAGTGTAAATGTGGTATTGTGGTGACTGAAATTATCTTAGTTAAAAGTAGGATAAGCCAAACGTG
>OY744554.1:6118311-6133311 GCA_963556195.1 Sepiola atlantica | reverse complement strand
CGTCGGTTTCACGCACGGAAGGACTTAGCCATCCGGCTCTCTTCAGCTTCTGTTGTCATAGATAAATATATGTATATATATATATATATATATATAATTTTCCAACGAATGTTAATCTGCAATATCTTGGATTTAGTTAGTTGGTCTGGGAATTTAAACTGTATTTTACATTTTTTTTTTTTTTTTTTAAATGACTCAAAGCTTCTTTAGACTATATATATATATATATATATATATATATATATATATATATATATATATATATATATATAATATATATATATATATATATATATATATATATATATATATATATATATATATATATATATATATATATATATATATATATATATAATTTGTGTTATAATGGAATAATTCCAGGAGGAAATCCGGGTATGAGAGCTCAATGTGATCAACAGAGCAAGAATAAAATACATTTTTGTAATTGTCTGGATCGGATGCTTGAAAAAACCACAAAGTTGAAATAAATTATTGCATCGATAATTATGTAATTTCGTGTTATTATACTTCATTTTATATATATATATATATATATATATATATATATATATATATATATATATATATATATATATAGGTAAACATTATTAAATAACATGGAATGTTTTTGCTTGGTAAGACTTTTTTTTGTTTCTTCTTTTTCAATTTTCCGAGTGGTCCATTTAATGTTCTGGTCAAATTGCTGTATGTAAGTTCCATGGGTTTCTTCTTCCATTTTTTTTTTCACGAGTACTTTCGATTTGATACGTCTTCAGACGGTGTTAGTTTTTTGTTTCTTAAAACATGTCTTGACTGTTAGGGTTTATTCATGATTATAACGACCAGTAATTTACAACTTAAAAGGACTAACACCACCCGAAGATTATTTGACGAATCAAATCGAAAGTACTCGCAAAAAAAGGAAAGAAAATGGAACAAGAACCCCACGGAACTTACAGACACCAAATTGACCGAAACACTAAATGGACCAATCGAAAAATTGAAAAAAAATTTTTCTTAAGTTTTATTAAGCAAAAACACTCCGTGTTATTTAATAATGTTTACCTAAATGAAAATATGCTGCCTGAATACACAATATATATATATATGTATATATATATATATATATATATATATATATATATATATATATATTATAGAATATACAAAGAAAAAATTAACATACACATTGTAACCGTCGGCATTATAATTTATTTCGACCTCCTGATCTCTTCAGGATGCGAACGTAACAGCTACATATTGGAAATGTCGCATTTCCAATATCGGGACAGTTACATATTTCCCGTTAGCATTCTGAAGAGACCAGGAGGCTGAAATAAATTATCTATAATGTCAACAGTTACAACGTGTATGTGAATTCTTTTCTGTCTTTCTTTATTCTGTTCTTGCTCTGTTTTACTCGGATTTTTTTACCAAAATTATTCACTTTAACACACACACATAGGGGAGTTTGAATTACCTATATATATATATATATATATATTAGTTTGAAAAGTCACACATTGATGCATATATATATATACTGGGGAGTTTGAATTACCTACTGGGGAGTTTGAATTACCTACTAGACACTACCCTCGAGTGTCTTCGGTTTCTCTGTACACGGGTTTGTCAGGACAACCTGACATGAGGATACTTACCCCTACAAGTAAACCCTGACCAAATATTCAAAATGACATAGTATTCGAAGCCCAAATAAGATCCCGTCAGCACGGCTATACACTTGCTCATACGAGGAATAGTGCATCTTCTCCAAGTGGTGTTACGTCAAGTAACACCACGTAGCTGGATACTCCACCAGACTAGATGAATTCTTGTCCTGGAATCCGGTAAGACCAACAGAGCACAAGAAAGATAAACTATAACATACTTAACTGGTCAATTAGGGAGAGAATACATTTATTATTCTTAACTTTTTTTACTAACTCAACGTTTGAGAAATAAAGGAGAATTTTAATAGAATATTCGGGTATCTATGTATCTCATATAGAGATCAAGTGTTAGCCCCAGGAAGGGGCCTTTTGACTTCTGAGAACTTCGACTGCAGTAAAATGTAACATTGGTGAGAAATATATATATATATATATATATATATATATATATATATATATATATATATATATATATATACATAGTAATCCAGGTAAGGTAGAATCCAAAGGGAATCAAACCGGGCTTAAAAAAGAGTGCTCAATAAAAATATAGAGCTGTATTGTGAATGCTTTTTATTTAAACATGTACAAGGTCTGCTACACTGGCATTCAACGACCAGGTTGGATCATAAAAAAAATTATCTGCCTGATGAGACCTCCGCTCTTGAGAGCTGTAGATCGATAACATCGACATGCTAGTGTAGCAGACCTTGTACATGTTTGAATAAAAGCATTCACTATATATATATATATATATATATATATATATATATATATATATATATATATATATATATATATTCATGTGTTTATTCTGCCTGAAAATTATTTAGTACCTCCAACAAACCGTCCTTGGATTTTTCGAAGGTTCACTGTTGTCCTCTCTCACCTTCTGCGAACACCCCTTTCACTCAGCCCCTACAAACGAGAATATAATCTTCGTTTTTTTTTTAACAATCATTATTTTTCTCCGTTGCTTTCCAAATCTAGTCAACCCATGTTTGCAAGTTGCGTAAGGAAACTAAAAAAAAAAGAAGCGGATTAGAATTGCTTACAGCGAGTTTTATCTCACAATAAATAAAAAAAACAAAAAACATTCAGAGAAAATCTAAATTCAAGGTCTCTTTAGTGCTATAAGAGAACCCGAAAAGAAAACTTAAAATAATATCATAGTTTTGTCTCCTGAGGCTTACCAAGTGTGTGAAATATCGAAGACTTGCCCCATACTGGGATGATTTGAATGCCAGGTCTTTTATAAGAAATTAAATAGCCAATGATCAAGCGGCAGGTGTTGTTCAATGCTGAGTTTAGTTTTTTTGTCATGCGTTGATCTCTCTCCAACAAGACAAGCATACTCCGCGGATAATTAGCACAGAGTTAATGCAATACATCTTAGTGTGTGTGCTGTGGCTCCCCACTGGGACTTGATCAGTTTTTTTAGGATGTTTTTTCCGGGGCTGACTTTTATTTTTGTCTGTTTTACACATTCCCTTAATGAATGGGGACAGCCAAGAGTTACGCCAAGGTAGACAAGGTTAGTGCGATTCTCAAGTTGTATTCTCCTAAGGCATGGGGCGGCCAACCTCCGGCCCGCAAATGCTTAGCGTCCGGCCCGCCACCTTGCTAGGCTTTATTATTGCAATCCGACCCGCGGACCTCCAAGTAAAACTCATATACTTCTGAAAATGAAGTACATGAAGTCTCACCTTCGCTCCCAACTCTCGGACCGCCACCTCAATAACATTCTTCTGTTGTCTACCTCAGCCATTGAGCCAGACATTGAAATACTTCTTCATGGACAACAGCACCAGCAGTCTCATTGATTTGTAAAGTGTTCAATGCAATTTTTGTACAATTTATTCATGTAAACAAAATATAGTAATTCTGAGATTTCGTTTTTCACTCCGGCCCGCGATCTCCTTTCAAAAGTCTCATCTGACCCTCACTCTGAAAAGGTTACCCGCCCCTGTCCTAAGGCTTACCAAGTGGGTGGTACCTATCGAATGACTTGCCCCATACTGGGCTGATTTGAATGCCGGATCTTTTTTTTATAAGAAATCAAATAGTTTTGAAAATGGCTGATTCAAGTGTCGGATGTTTTCAGTCAGTTTATCCCAGAGAAATTGAAATTAAAATTAAATGTCTCTTTAGTGTTCCCAAAAAACGCAAAAAAGAAGAAAAAATATCATAGTTTTGTCTACGAGTAAATTTGTGGACGTAGTCGAGGGCGACCCGGAGGTTCCCTTTTCATTTACTACTACACTAAGATGTAAGG
Source organism: Sepiola atlantica (assembly GCA_963556195.1). Classification (NCBI taxonomy): domain Eukaryota; kingdom Metazoa; phylum Mollusca; class Cephalopoda; order Sepiida; family Sepiolidae; genus Sepiola; species Sepiola atlantica. The sequence goes on along the minus strand of OY744554.1, from coordinate 6,129,360 downwards.
AGGAGCCCCACTTTTTTAAGGATTGCTCCACTTACCTTTTATCCTTGCTTTATAATGTTGAGTTTTTAGCAACTAGGCATCAAGTACAATTTTTGAGGTTGGAAATGACTCAATCAGCGATTGAACCCCGGTCTACCAGTCAATTAGTGAGCACTCAAATAATTATAACCTATGGGCTGGGCTCTTAAGGTTGATAAGTTTGTAGGTATTTCAATAAATAAATTGTCCGATACTGTGATGATTTGAACGCCGGATCTGTTATAAGAAATTTAATAGTTTGGGAAACGGCTGAGCCGGGTGTTGGAATTCAGTCTAATAGAAGTCAAGTACTAAACGAAACGATTGATCCGAGAGTAGGAATTCAGTTTAGAGGAAGTCAAGTAAATAGCTGCTCTGGATTCAGTTATGTGAAAGTCAAGTACTACAGGAAATGGCTGATCCGAATGTAAAAATTGAGTTATAAGGAATTTAAGTATGAAGAAATGGTTGATCCGAGTATTGGAATTCAGTTATGGCCGATGTCAAGTACCAACCAAAGCCGAGTTTAAAGAATTCAGTTATGGGGAATTCAAGTACTAAGATAAACGGCTGAGCCGAGTGTATGAATGAATTCAGTTTAGGGGAAGTCAAGTTCCAAAAGAAATGGCTGACCCGAATGTTTGAATTAAGTTATGGGTAAGTCAATTACTGAAAGAAACGGCTGATCCGAGTGTAGGAATTCAGTTTAGGCGAAGTCAATTACTAAAAGAAACGGCTGATCCGAGTGTAGGAATTCAGTTTAGGCGAAGTTAATTACTGAAAGAAACGGTTGATCCGAGTGTAGGAATTCAGTTTAGGCGAAGTCAATTACTGAAAGAAACGGTTGATTCGAGTGTAGGAATTCAGTTTAGGCGAAGTTAATTACTGAAAGAAACGGTTGATCCGAGTGTAGGAATTCAGTTTACGCGAAGTCAATTACTAAAAGAAACGGCTGATCCGAGTGTAGGAATTTAGTTTAGGCGAAGTTAATTACTGAAAGAAACGGCTGATCCGAGTGTAGGAAGTCAATTTAGGCGAAGTCAATTACTGAAAGAAACGATTGATCCGAGTGTAGGAATACAATTTAGGCGAAGTCAATTACTGAAAGAAACGGCTGATTCGAGTGTAGGAATTCAGTTTAGGCGAAGTTAATTACTGAAAGAAACGGCTGTTCCGAATGTAGGAATTTAGTTTAGGCGATGTCAATTACTAAAAGAAACAGCTGATCCGAGTGTAGGAATTTAGTTCAGGAGAAGTCAATTACTGAAAGAAACGGCTGATCCGAATGTAGGAATTCAGTTTAGGCGAATTCAATTACTAAAAGAAACGGCTGATCCGAGTGTAGGAATTTAGTTTAGGCGAAGTCAATTACTGAAAGAAACGGCTGATTCGAGTGTAGGAATTCAGTTTAGGCGAAGTTAATTACTGAAAGAAACGGCTGTTCCGAATGTAGGAATTTAGTTTAGGCGATGTCAATTACTAAAAGAAACAGCTGATCCGAGTGTAGGAATTTAGTTCAGGAGAAGTCAATTACTGAAAGAAACGGCTGATCCGAATGTAGGAATTCAGTTTAGGCGAATTCAATTACTAAAAGAAACGGCTGATCCGAGTGTAGGAATTTAGTTTAGGCGAAGTCAATTACTAAAAGAAACGGCTGATCCGAGTGTAGGAATTTAGTTTAGGCGAAGTCAATTACTGAAAGAAACGGCTGATCCGAGTGTAGGAAGCCAATTTATGAGAAGTCCCAATCCAGAGTTCCCTCTTTTAGGAGAGCTTGATTTTCCACACATTAAAAACTGACCTTGTGTCTAACGCTGTCCTCGTGGGGAGGCAAGTAAATAGGGACTTGACTCTTTCTGATCTCCAGCCATCGTTGAGCAATGGTTCGGCTTATCCGCCAACAGCAGATACCATTTTAACGACGCTAGTTTTATACGAGTGAGGTGTCGTCATATCACCCTGGTAGTCCTAGCGCAGAGTTAGACACAAGGTCAGTTTTTAATGTGGGTCAATCCACCTTCCCTAAAAATGGGCACTCGGGATTAAGATAAAAAATTTTTTTAATACCTGTGTTTCGAAATATTTTTCTTTCACTAACGGATGTCAGAAAAGCTTAAGTGTAATATCAGAACAGATACTACACTTTGCTCCTTGTCAACATGCCAAGACAGTCAGTCCATATTTTTTAGTCTAAATTCGGTTAACCTTCATCTCCCTCCCAAGGTTCTTACAGTACCTCCCTCCACTTTTGCTCTCCTTCAAGTTTCCTTCTTTTTTCAGTTCATACCTTTTGTCCCCCTTCCGCCCTCTGCCGTTCGTATTCTTAAATCTTTAAAATCAACCAGGAAAAGAAAATCAAATTCACAATCCTGTTTTAGACGCCATAATCCAATTGCAGCAGAGGAGGGAGGGTGCACTTTAGTGCACCTCACACCGTAAAACGTCGAATCCTTTACAATTACGATAAAAAGGATCAATCGCCCCACGCCACCCACGTGGAATGTTGCCATACACGTGCGAGGCATTCAAGCCTGAGAACATACGAACGCAGTTGGCACGCGTACATTCACAAATATCTCTCTCTCTCTCTCTCTCTCTCTCGCTCTTTCTCTCTCTCTCTCCCCCTCTCTTTCACTTTGTATATTTACAGTTTGGAAAATCGATTTCATAACTTCAGAATTATGCTCTATAATAGTAATAATATTTTCTTATCCATTACTTCTGCATCTCTCTTTTACATGACCCCAGCGACACGTGTTCTTTTTCAATTGTATTGGGACATTAACATATTATTTCATTTTGGTAATTATCTTTTATTTTCATCCTTTTTATGTATCAGGTTTCATATACGACTTTTACATGCGACCCTAATAAACTGTTCTTCTTTATGCGTATTTGAAGTGCCATGTGGTCATACAACAGTTTCCTACATTTTTACGCAGTCCTTTGCATCATTGTTGTACTCTGCCATATCTTTCAAGCTGCACTTTTTGTGCAGTAGAGAACAGACAAGGCAGTGTTGCATCGTATGGTCCTCCTATCCACATTTACACAAGGTTGGCCCAGTTTTGTAGCCCCATACAAGTTTTTATCGCCCTATTCCCGCTGTCAGGCGGTTGAGTGTTTTCCACTGGAGCCAGGGTGCCTCTGAACCGGCAGTGAGGGACTCACCATGAGAGATTCGCATGTCAGCAGTAGAAAGGGCATTCTCTAGCCGTCTCGTCCACAGCTGTAGTCTGGTCTCTTCCTGAGGTATTGTTAAGGGTTCGACATGGCTGAGGAAGCTTCTCCTTGGCTTAAGTCGTTGGACCGTTGGTTCACGTCCATGAAGGAGATGGCGTTCATCACTGATAGACTTTGTGGTCTCTGTTCGGCTAGCAACTTCTCGTCTCACATCTGAAGGGGCAATGTCAGTGAGGAGATTCAGGTTGTTCAGGTTGGTAGGCTTCAGGCAGCCAATGATCAAGCGGCAGGTGTTGTTCAATGCTGAGTTTATTTATTTTTTTTGTCATGCGTTGATCTCTCTCAAACAGGACAAGCATACTTTGCGGACAATTAGCACAGGGCTGATGCAATACATCTTAGTGTTTGTTCTGTGGCTCCCCACTGGGAATTGATCAGTTTCTGTAGGATGTTTTTCCGGGGCTGACTTTCATTTTTGTCTGTTTTACACATTCTCTTAATGAATGGGGACAGTCAAGGGTTACGCCAAGGTAGACAGGGTTGGTGCGATTCTCAAGTTGTGTTCCAGACCACGTGATGATTAGTGGTCGGTTGACCTCTCGGTTCCGGAGATGAAACGAGCACACTTGGGTTTTTGCAGGGTTGGCATTAATGAGAATACTCTTGTAGTAGAAGAGTGGTTAGGGTTAGTTTAGGGTTAGTTGAGGTTTGTTTAGGGTTAGGGTTAGTTGAGGTTTGTTTTTACTGATTCAAACCTACTATATTATTAGGGGTGGGACGTAATGGGTGAAAATTTCAGATTCATGCGAGTAGTATTTTTTGTGTTCATTTATACATAAATAACACTAAACAATCAAACATTTTGAAAATTTTGCAAAATTCAGAAGGTGCAGGCCAATAGGTTTTAGCTATTTTATATTCATGAAAACCCTTTCACAGTCTGAAAATGGTCCTAAATTAAAGTACTATATCAGATTTAACCATCTATATCCATTCATAGCTTTTGAGGATGTTTAAAGACCTGCAATGTCGCATGAAACCACTTTTTCACCGAAAAATGATGGATTTTGAGTCCCGTGGAGCCTTAACGGCTAGTTTTGGCCTGCACCTTCTGAATTTTGCAAAATTTTCAAATTTCAAAGTTTGATTGTTTAGTGTTATTTATGTATAAATGAACACAAAAAAATACTACTCGCATGAATCTGAAATTTTCACCCATTACGTCCCACCCCTAATGAAATTTTCACCTATTACGTCCCACCCCTAATGAAATTTTCACCCATTACGTCCCACCCCTAATAAAATGTTCACCCATTACGTCCCACCCCTAATGAAATTTTCACCCATTACGTCCCACCCCTAATGAAATTTTCACCCATTACGTCCCACCCCTAATGAAATTTTCACCCATTACGTCCCACCCCTATTATTAGGATGTTACGCTAAGGTCGTCAACATATATGAACCGCTCAGTGTTCTGGCTCCTTGGTTGGTCATCAGTGTAGATGTCGTACCTTGAGGGGAGCCATTTTGTTTTTGTCGCTCTGAGTATTGATCGATAGTACATTAGTCTGAAACTGTATAGTAAACTAAATTGAGCATTAAAAGATAGAAATAATATAGTTTCAGCTTCAGACAGACAGACGCATAACATCTATTATTATCTTATTTATTTTTTTAATGGAAATCGCTCCGGACAAGGCATGAAGCCACTTGATGTAAAGAGCAAACAAGAACGAAATATGATTATCGCAAAGACCGGAGATGCCTATTGGTGTCTTAGTCTTGAGAAGACCAAGGCTATATGTAAGAAGAAAAACCAGCAGCAGGAAGAGAGTTCCACAAGCCTGCACTTCTTGTGCATGTAAATAAAAGTATACATAATTTTTGGAGTCATTTACCTCACCGAGGTTTGACACAAGGTCAGGTGTGGTTAGCCAGCGTACAAGGATTGGCGCGCTGTGGTTCACAAAAAATGCCTGTGCAGCCCCGTCGGCATTCCCCGGTATGGCTGCCTCACGCGATTAGCAATAAACTAACCATTTCTCAAAGAAAAGGTAAATCCTGGGAGGGTGGACTGCTAGAATTGTACACGACAATACATTAGACCGACGGAATCAAGGCCCGAGGGCCAAGACGATACCGGTCTATAAGGTGCAGTATCCATCGGAACAGATACTACACTTTGATCTTGGCCAAAAGGCCAAAGAATAATTTTATTTATCTTCCACCCACAAGATAACATGTGACACAAGGTCGGGAAAGTGGGATTTGAAAAGCCAGCGCCCGAGAAAGTGAGCACTCTGGCCTACAAAAAATGCCTGTGCAGCCCCGTCGGCATTCCCCGGTAGGGGCGCCTCAGGCAGTAAGCTATAAACTTACTCCTCCCCAAAGAGGGGAGACAAAGCTTGGGAGGGTGGACCTCCTAGAACTGCACAGGACAGCGTGTAGTATCCATCGGAACAGATACTACACTTTCATCTTAGCCAAAAAGCCAAGGAATGATGTTTATTTACTCCTCGCGGAGTTAGGCACAAGGCCAGTTTTATCTTACTCCCACAAGTAAGATGTGACCCAAGATCGGGTCGAGAAAGTGGGGTTTGAAAAGCCAGCGCTCGAGAGGTGAGCACTCTGGCCATTTAAAAATTACCTGGGCAGCCCCGTCGGCATTCCCCGGTAGGGGCGCCTCAGACAGTAAGCAATAAACTTACTCCTCCCCAAAGAGGGAAGGCAAAGCCTGGGAGGGTGCACCACCTAGAACTGCACAGGACAGCGTGCAGTATCCATCGGAACAGATACTACACTTTCATCTTAGCCAAAAGGCCAAGGAATGATGAAAATGAATGAAATAAAAACGCTTTTAAATCGGAGCAAAACTTGGCGAATTTATTATTTTCCTATTCAGCATATCGACTTTATTAATTCGAATTCAGAAAATGTATTTAATACTAGGATCCTCGTCAGTATTCCCGAGTATTTGCAATAAACTAACCCTTTCCCCGAGAGAAGGTAACGCCTGGGAGGAGAAAGGACTTAATAGAACCATACATCAGCTTGATAGTAACAGATCAACTGTTGGGTGGATTCGTACCATAATTCTACGATACGACACACACACATAGAAGATCGCAAACATTTCTGAGAATTGGTCTTAGAGTTGTTTGCGATTCTGAGAGTTGGTCTACAATCCAGGAATCCATGCGGAACTAAACCGACAAAAAAGAAAATGACGTTTATTATTATTGATAAACACTACTGACCGTGAGAGCAGAAATGGATCCAGGAGGATTAAAAACGAGAAATCCTTTCAGGAAGGGGATTATCTTTGGCGATGTGAATAGGGATTAGGGGATACGGATTAGCTGGAAAATACGTGCGTGATCCTCGACACGGTCAATCGGGTGAACTCGTGAAGCCAGTTGAAATTTCTTGCTTCACGGATTGCAACTCGCGTTAAGCACACAACAATGAATATAATTGTTAAGTTATTAAGTGTTGAAAGAAAGAACCGCGACTAAATGTCTTTGCATTTGTGGTAATAAGACGAGTTCTTGTTTCGGAATATCTGAGATGGGGATTGATAATTTGTATTATTTGGATTAGTCAAAGAACTGTGTGTGTGCGGTTTCATGTAAGCGTGGAAAAAATATACAAACGTGAGACATGTCGTCCATTAAAAGTAAGGTTAGAAGAACGCTTCAAAGCTGTAATGGGTGTAGATATTACAAAAGTCGGGTATGGCTGACCATATATGGACGGAAGGGGGAAACAATCTACCCATATGCACTCGGCGAATATTTTTTTTCAAATAATTATGCACGTTACAAAAACATCCAGTTTGGCGTCTTTTTTATTCTCCTATGTTATTCAATAAATTTCAAATCTTCACTTTTTTTCTGAAGACGTTCGGTGAGCCAAAGGAAACCGGTAAAACCCATCGTTTTGATTATTTTTTCTGTGTTTAATTTTTTTAACCTTTGGTCTTTTGATTACATATATATAATATACATGATATATATATATATATATATATATATATATATATATATATATATATATATTAATATACAGAGCCCGGCGGGACAGTTATAAAAGTGGGGGGGGGCTCTCCTAAAAAGTGGGGGGCCCGGTTAAACACATGCATATATAACTTCATTATTGATGACCATAAAGTAGGGGGCCAAGTCAAAAAGTGGGGTGAGGGCTTGACCCCCCCCCTGCCCCCCCCGGTGCCGCCGTCCATGATATATATATATATATATATATATATATATATATATATATATATATATATAATAGAAAGATTATGCAAAGTTCCGCCTGAGCGTCGAACACTATCGACAACAATAACGCTTACCCCCCTCGCCTCTCGGGTAAGTGTACGTTAATTTCAATTACTCTCTGTGGCGATTTCTCGCGGGCGCATAGACCTTAGGCTTGTAAGTCTAGGCTTAATCTACGAACGGCGTTCGATCTCATGCGACCGCCGGCAACCGACACTCCTGCACTGATGGGAGTAGAAAACACGAAACGACATCGTCTGTAGGTACAAAGACACTTTAATATTTAAATTCTTTTACAGTATATATATATATATATATATATATATATATATATATATATATATATATATATATAGGGTGGGCAAAAATAAGGGTCCTATTTTTAAAAATTCATAACTTTTTTATTTATTGATTTTTTTTTTTTTTTTTAGAATAAGTAAAGGACCCCTTCCGAAGCAAGCATGAGCCGTATTAGCCCTAAGGAACGTACCCTCATTTAGAAAACATTATTTTTGCTTAAAAAACTCAAAACAGTGTAAAAAACAATACTTTAGTTTTTGTAAGTTTTAAGAAGTGTTTTTAGGCTAAAATTTGTTTTGTTTATTTCAAAAAATCTCGGAAGGGTCAGTCTACACACACATAAAGTTTGGTGAGTTTAACTTTTATTTTGTGGAAGTTATTCAAATTCAAGTTATTCAAATTTAAAGATAGGACCCTTGTTTTGGCCCACCCTGTATATATATATATATATATATATATATATATATATATATACCTTCTTTTGTTAGATGGTGGAAAAAATCCCTGCAGAATTGAGAATCAAAATTAGGAGCGTTATATTTATTTTATACAACATCAGTACCGTCGGTTTCAAGCTCAGAAGGACTTAACCATCAGTCTCTCTACAACATAAGCTGAAGAGAGCCGTGTGGTTAAGTCTTTCTGAGCTTGAAACCGACGGTACTGATGTTGTACTAATTGTCTGTACCAGAAAATATATATATATATATATATAATATTACATAAACAATTTTACAGTCTTACGTCAATCAAGCAACGTTTCGATGCTACCACATTTCTTCAAAGACTGAACATGTAAAAAGTGAGAATCCTTCATTGAAAATGTCACCAGCAGAAAACCTAATGTTAAGAATAAGAGATAGAAAAGAAAACAAGATTCGAATCCGATCAAAGTTCGTGTTGGTCAAATATAGGTCACAGTCCGCTGTAATATTTATGTAATTTTATAACTGCTCTACTTGTTATTGAGCACTTTTGAAAATATTGGTTTTATTGTTCATTTTATTGACATATTTGAATTTGATCAATTAAAAAATAAATTCGGTAAAAACAATTTAATATTATTTATTCAAAATTAATATTATAAGCTCTTTTAATAAGATTAAAGTTGAGCCCTGTTCGGGGAAGTTAAAAAATGGACTGACACGTAGCTATAAAGCATATTCCTTTCTTAAATATGGCAATGTCCAGTGGCCTAATGGTTACAGCGCTTGCTTACGGAGTCCAGGCTGACCGTAAGACAACACCGTGATACTTGATAACGAAAGTTGAAATCGGTCAGAAGTTGATTAGTTAAGAATAATTATGTTTTAGCAAGCTGGGAAGTAGTCCCGCGGTGCAATGTTCCACAGATTAGTAGTTCTATGAAAGAAACTCTGTTCATGGAAGCTCTATTTCGTGAAAAAGCTCACGTATCATTGATCTCAACACTTCTTCAACATCGCCATAATTTTAGCGAGTACGGTGAAAATCATGTTAAAAACGGTATTTCCCGCGTGAGGTTAAAATTAAGACAATGTGGAAAATTCTAACTGTGCGACCGTCCGAGATTATCACTGATGAGAGCAAGAGCTCGAAACGCTAAATTAAAATAATTAAATTTTTTTTTCCAGTTTTGAAGGTTAAAAAAACTTCCGAGACTAATATATAAATATATAAATATAAATATATATATATATATATATATATATATATATATATATATATATATATATATATATATATATATTGTTTGTTTTTTTACACACATAAAAGTTTTACTAATCTTCAGCTCGACTCTGCTTTGACAGGGATTCGAAACCACGACCACGACTAGCAATTTACCTCTGATCGACAGCCCTATCAAATTTTATGTGTGATTTTTAGCGCGTTAAATCTAAGGTTTTTTTTGCTATTGTTTTTCTTAAGCGCTGTTGAGCAAATAAACACTAATATATATATATATATATATATATATATATATATATATATATATATATATAGTCTCGGAAGTATTTTTAACCTTCAAAACTGGAGAGAAAAATTTTCGTTGAAAGATTTGTGTCTAGTAAGTCAATCAATCTACTGCAATCACTATATTAGTTAACTTTCAATAATTTACTCTAATATAAATATATTTTTATATATTTGTTTTTTATGTAAGGGATCGTCAGTTGTTTACCATGAAAACTGTTTCGGGATTTTAAAAACAAAACAGTATTTCTTCATCATGGCATCCCAGCAGTGTTGATCAGACACCATCTCCCTATATATATATATATATATATATATATATATATATATATATATATATATATATATATATATTCTCGGAAGTTTTTTTAACCTTCAAAACTGGAAAAAAAAAAATTTTCGTTGAAAGATTTTAGTCTAGTAAGTCAATCAATCTACTGCAATCACTATTTTAGTTAACTTCCAAGAATTTACTCTAATATAAATATATTTTTATATATGTTTTTTATATGTAAGGGATCATCAGTTGTTTACCATGAAAACTGTTTCGGGATTTTAAAAACAAAACAGTATTTCTTCATCATGGCATCCCAGCAGTGTTGATCAGACACAACCTCCCTATATATATATATATATATATATATATATATATATATATATATATATATATATATATATATATATATATACACGATGATTTGAAAGTAACTTCCTATTAAGTGCTCGTAATTTATTACTGAAATATATTTTTTACAAATGAATATAAGAAAGTTAAGAATCGCCAAGTTAAAAGGTCCCTCACTGTCAACTAAGCTCCAGCCCCTGTCCCATCGCCGCAATGTTGCATCCTTGTGCTTGTTTTATAAACACTTCAATGGATTGTGCTTCGATGAACTGGCTACTCTAGTGCCCCTCGACGTAAATTCACTAGACCAACTCGACAATCAGCTAAATCCCACCTATGTCCGCAGATGCTGGAGAGCCTTCTACTCCAATAGCTTCTTTCCTCGTGCTGCTGGCCTCTGGAACTCCCCTCCTGCTCCCTCTTTCCTCGACAGTACCGACATGCAGAAGTTTAAAACTAATGTAAACAGACATCTCGCTGCACTGCTCCCAACTCGGAGTGACACCCAAGACCCACACCCTAATTCTCAGTAACCCTTTACGTCTACAGTGGCGGCCTGCCTTGTTTGGGGTGAAATATGTTAAAAAAGAAAAAAGTTTATAGCATGGGGTTTTATTCAAAATTTGATATGGGTGCTAGCAATCGCCACCAGCTTCTAAAGCTGCCTGGAAACCACATCAACTGATT
>OY744554.1:6080811-6113311 GCA_963556195.1 Sepiola atlantica | reverse complement strand
ATATATTCTATATATCATATACATATATATATATTCTATATATCATATACATATATATATATTCTATCTATCATATACACACACACACATATATATATATATATATATATATATATATATTCTATCTATCATATACATATATATATATTCTATCATATATATATATATATTCAATCTATCATATATACATATATATATATATATATTCAATCTATCATATATACATATATATATATTCAATCTATCATATATACATATATATATATATTCAATCTATCATGTACACATATATATATATATATATATATTCTATCTATCATATACATATAATAACAAGATTAAACGCGGAAGCCTCTGTGAAGCTTAATTGCCATACATATATTTTCATAACTTACTACTTAGCTCTACTTTCGTATCGAGCACCGTTGAAGTAAATACTGAAAACTGATACATAAAAATGATATTTCCTTATAACATTTTATGTAGATACATGAAATAATATATATATATATGTATATGTGTACATATATATATACATATATATGTATACATATATATATATGTACATATATATATATATACATATATATATGTACATATATATATACATACATATATATACATATATATACATATATATATATATGTACATATATATATATACATATATATATACAGTTTTTTTTTAGTTTTTGAGTTTATTTTTGCTAGTTGTTGAATTGCTTATCCTTTATTCCATTTTTATTTTTACATATATATATATATATATATAATATTTAAATTTTGAATTAAATTAAATATAATTGAATCATCGTTTTATAATAGTCTATCGTGATAATATAAAGCTCAATATATTGAATAGAGCAATCAATTCTAGAAATGAAAGATGAGAATAAAAAAAATTGTAAATATACAATATTTATTAGAACATCAGAAGTTCAGGGCAAGGAGCTTCAAACCCTTAATCCATGTTTTTTTAACTAAATATGTCCGATTTAGAAGGGCAAATTAACCTAATTGAGGAGTTGTCATGAAGCTCCTTGCTCTGAACTTCTGAAGTTCTAATAAATATTGTATATTTACAATTTTTTATTCCCATATTTCATCTCTAGAATATATATATATATATATATATGAGGTGATTTTTCAATTTTTCTCTTCTACCCACTCCTCATCCTCAACCAAACCAACCTCTTTCCTCTCCGCTTGAGATGAATGAGTTGGAGTTCGGATTAGAGATACGATTCTTCTTCATCCATATGGAATCGAAAAGATAGGGGAGGGGCGGAGTGGAAACAACAAGGAATTGAAGAAAAAAAATGTTCAGTGGACGCCATTTTTATTTTATGGACGGGCAATGAAGCGCGTCGAAATCTCTCGCGCGCGCCGACGTGATTTTGCGTGATTTGTTGGATCTTCGTGTTCGGCAGAGTAACGTGACTGTCTTGTGCGTATTTGTTTCTGCGAGTTTCGATGGCCGGATTTGAATGGGGGGGGGAGGTTTTCGTCGTTTTAGGAAGGGGTGTGTGGGAGAATGGGGGGGATTGAAAGAGATAGAATATATTTAGAAGAGAGGTGGAGAGAGTGAGGGGGGGGGGTAAGTGAGAGGGGAAGAGGGAAGAGGGGAGAGGGAGGGAAAGGAAGGAAAATATGTAAAGAGAGGACAGAGAGATACTAAATAGATACATAGAGAGAGGGGAAGAAGAGGGAGAGAGAGCAGAGTGAAAAAGAGAGAAAGAAGGCGAATATTATGAGAGAAAATAACAGTGATAGATGGATAGATAGATGGACAGATAGATGGATAGACAGACGGATAGATAGATGGATTGATAAACAGACGGATAGATGGATGGATAGACAGATAGATAGATAAACAGACAGACAAATAGATGGATGGATAGACAGACAGACAGATGGATGGGTAGACAGACAGACAGATGGATGGATAGACAGACAGACAGACAGATGGATGGATAGACAGACAGATAGATGGATGGATATACAGACATATAGATAGATGGATGGATAGACAGACAGATAGATGGATGGATAGACAGACAGATAGATAAACAGACAGATAGATGGATGGATAGACAGATAGATGGATAGACAGACACAGATGGATGGATAGACAGACAGATAGATGGATGGATGGATAGACACAGATGGATGGATAGACAGACAGATAGATGGATAGACAGACAGATAGACAGAGAGATAGACAGACAGATAGATGGATGGATAGACAGACAGACAGATGGATGGATAGACAGACAGATAGATGGATGGATAGACAGACAGACAGATGGATGGATAGACAGACAGATAGATAGATGGATGGATAGACAGACAGACAGATGGATGGATAGACAGACAGATAGATGGATGGATGGATAGACAGACAGACAGACAGACAGACAGACAGATGGATGGATAGACAGACAGATAGATGGATGGATAGACAGACAGATAGATGGATGGATAGACAGACAGATAGATGGATGGATAGACAGACGGATAGATGGATGGATAGACAGATACACAGATAGATAGATAGATAGATGGATGGATAGACAGATAGATAGACGGATAGATAGACAGATGGACAGACAGATAGATAGATGGATAGATGGATAGATAGATAGACAGATAGATGGATAGATAGATGGATGGATAGACAGACATATATTAGAAGACAAATTTAATATTTATTTAAAATGATAGACAATTGATATATATATATATATATACATATATATATATATATATGCATATGATAGATAAAATATACATATATATATGATAGATAGAATATATATATGTACATGATAGATAGAATATATATATATATATGTATATGATAGATAGAATATATATATATATGACAGATAGAATATATATATATATGACAGATAGAATATATATATATATGATAGATAGAATAAATATATATATATATATATATATATATATATATATATATATATATATGATAGATAGAATATGTATATACATGATAGATAGAATTCTCAAAGAACAATACACAAAAACATCAAATACCAAACACCTCTCTCATAGACAGACCTCTTCTCTTACCTACGCATTCCAATAACACATCCATCTGCAACACACTTAACATACTAGGCATTCCAACAGTACAAACCACATCACAAACCATAAAACAAACATTAAACACAGCAAGACATTTACGAAAAAAACAACACATCCCATGCCGGCTTATATACTGTCCCGTGTAACAACTGCCATCAAATTTACGTGGGAGAAACGCAACGTGAATTGAAAAAAAAAGATTGACGAACACAAAAGGGACATAAAAACAATAACACTCTCAGTGCACTTTTCTCCCATGTATTAGAGCACAATCATGCTTGTAAGCTTTTAACGTTGAGCAGGACAAAATCACCAAACACATTCATAACAAAGCTCGACGAAGATTATTCGAAACAGCACTGATCACAGCCTCCAACACCATCAGACAACGGCATGGCTTCTACAATCTATCCCCCTTAATAAGCAAAATTATCCTGACCGAACAAAAACTAAACCTAGATCATGGCTAACCTTTCTTCTCTTCGCTCTCAATTGTACTTATATACAAGTCCCCGCACACACACTCACGCACAAACCCCTCCCCACATACATTTTCATTCACCACGAATCCAAACCACTTAACCACAAATAACAGCCTCACCATTGAACACAATCTAGACATCCTCACAAATATTTAGATATTTAAACCCCTTTTGCCCTCAATTTAATTTCAAACCATCAACACTGCCTGCACAAAACTACATTTCACCTATTTCTCGCCAAAATTAATATCACTTTTCTCTTTGTCTTTCTTTTTCCTTCCCCTCATTGTCATATTCACAGCACATTAAAACACATTCCTTCTAACTTACTTATACTCACATATTCCTGCATAGCCAGCTGGTCAATACTCCTACCATCAAAAATGTGTACACCTAACCACAAAAAAATCTCCCCTCTCCCCCTCATCCATATCACGCTTTCGACTACTTATTTCACACTCTTACTCACCCACCCCGCCCACATTCAAATCATCTTCATTTCTTCAAATCTTTTTCTAAAACTATGATACTACCTACACACCAAAAACACAGAGTTTTCCCCCTTCCCTCCTCTTTCCCCAGCCCTCAAAATCCATGCTACACCTCACCACGACGAAGACTATTCGAAACAGCACTCAGCACAGCCTCTAACACCATCAGACAACGAAATGGTTTCTACAATCTATCCTCCTTAATAAGCAAAATTATCCTGACCGAACAAAAACTAAACGTAGATCATGGCTAACCTTTATTCTTATCGTTCTCAATCACACTTATATACAACTCTCCGCACCACACTTACTCCTTCTCACATATATATATATATTCATTCACATACTCATGAATCACCCACTACGAATCAAAACTACTTAACCACAAATAACAGCCTTACAAATGAACACAATTTACACATCCTTACAAATATTTTGATATTTAAACCCCTTTTTCTCTCAATTTACTATCAGACCATCAACACTTTTGGAACGAAACCACATTTTACTGATCACTCCCTAAAAATTAAAATCATTTTTCTTTCTTCTCATGATCACGGCACACTTCTACACATTCTTCCAAGCACACATTCCTGACATAGCCACAGGGTGAACACTACTCCCTCCCTCCAGCCTCAAAAACAAAAACAAAAATTTCACACCTGACATCAACAAAAATCTCCCCTCTTCCCTCTTCCCTCTCACCTATCTCACCCTTTCAACTACTTCTTTCCTTCATCTGACCCACCCCCGCTCATTTTCAAGTTATCTTCATTTCTTCATTTCTTCAAATCTTTTTCTAAAACTATGATACAACCTACTTGATAAACAAACAGTTTCCCCATTCACTCCTCTTTCCCTGCTCCTCAAAAGCCATGCCACACCTCACCACGACAAAAACCTCAGCACCCGCTCCCGTCTCTCCCACCCTAAAGCAAATTCAATAATACTCTCACCCCTCACCCTTTTCACTGCTACTTATATATGTATATGATATATAGATATATATATATATATATATATATATATGTATATGATAGATAATATATTTATATATATATGTATATGATAGATCATATATTTATATATATATATGTATATGATAGATAATATATTTATATATATATATGTATATGATAGATAATATATATATATATGTATATGATAGATAATATATTTATATATATGTATATGATAGATAATATATATATATATATATATGTATATGATAGATAATATATGTATATGATAGATAATATATATATATATGGATATGATAGATAATATATATATATATGGATATGATAGATAGAATATATATGTATATGATAGATAATATATATATATATATATGTATATGATAGATAGAATATATATATATATATATATATGATAGATAGAATATATATGCATATGATAGATAGAATATATATATATATATATGCATATGATAGATAGAATATATATATATATATGCATATGATAGATAGAATATATATATATATATACACACACACACATATATATATATATATGATTGATAGAATATGTACATGATAGATAGAATATATATATATGCATATGATAGATAGAATATATATATATACACACACATATATATATATATATATATGAATGATAGAATATGTATATGATAGATAGAATATATATATATATACATATATATATATATATATATATATATATGAATGATAGAATATGTATATGATAGATAGAATATATATATATATACATATATATATATATATATACATATATATATATATATATATATATATATATATATATATATTCTATCTATCATATACATATTATATATATATATATATATATATATATATGATAGATAGAATATGTATATGATAGATAGATGTCGGTGAGTTATGTCGATTGAGGTGATTAATTGCTGTGTAAGCGGCGAGTTCTGTGACAACACGTGCAGAAACATTGCTCTAAATTTCCCGCGCACAGAAGATTCTCCGTTCCACTTGATTTTACTTTTGGCCGGATCAAAAAAAAAAGAATATCAAAATAAAAGAAGAGAATATCAAAATAAAAGAAGAGAATATCAAAATAAAATAGAATCATTCTTGGAGAAGATTTTGAGAAATTGGCAGATTTGCGTCTGCACGAACGAAAAAATAAACTGGTTTGAGAAATTTTCTTCTGTTTTCTTTTTTTCCCCCGCTTTATAGCAAACTCCTTCATGTTCGAGAAAATAAACGAGGCCATCCCCCCCCCTCTCTCTCTCTCTGTATGTATCTCTCTTTATCTCTCTCTGTATCTCTCTCTGTATCTCTCTCTCTCTCTGTATCTCTCTCTCTCTCTCTCTGTATCTCTCTCTCTCTCTGTGTATCTCTCTCTCTCTCTGTATCTCTCTCTCTCTCTCTCTCTGTATCTCTCTCTCTTTCTGTATCTCTCTCTCTCTCTCTGTATCTCTGTATCTCTCTCTCTGTATCTCTCTCTCTCTGTGTATCTCTCTCTCTCTCTGTATCTCTCTCTCTCTCTCTCTGTATCTCTCTCTTTCTCTCTCTCTCTCTGTATCTCTCTCTCTTTTATCTCTGTATCTCTCTCTTTCTCTCTCTCTGTATCTCTCTCTCTTTTATCTCTCTCTCTCTGTATCTCTCTCTCTCTGTATCTCTCTCTCTCTCTCTCTCTGTATCTCTCTCTCTCTCTCTCTGTATCTCTCTCTCTCTCTGTATCTCTCTCTCTCTCTCTCTGTATCTCTCTCTCTCTCTCTCTCTCTGTATCTCTCTTTCTCTCTTTCTGTATCTCTGTATCTCTCTCTCTCTCTCTGTATCTCTCTCTCTCTGTATCTCTCTCTCTCTCTCTCTCTGTATCTCTCTCTCTCTGTATCTCTGTATCTCTCTCTCTCTCTCTCTCTCTGTATCTCTCTCTCTGTATCTCTCTGTATCTCTTTCTCTCTCTCTCTCTCTGTATCTCTCTCTCTCTCTGTATCTCTCTCTCTCTCTTTTATCTCTCTCTCTCTCTCTGTATCTCTCTCTCTCTCTCTCTGTATCTCTCTCTCTCTCTCTCTCTCTCTCTCTCTGTATATCTCTTATATATATGTATATATATATATAAGTCAGCTTCATTTTATATTCCAATAACAATGTTTTTATTGACAAATTCAAAATGGCGTACTAGTGGGTTTCCCCATATGTTAGTTTGCTATTGTCTTTGTTTTTTTTTTATTTGTTTTCGCCCAAAATTGACTCACTCTATATTGTAAGTGTATGGTGTTGGATTTGGTTGTTTTGTAGAGGACAATTGTTGTTTTTGGTTTTGGCTTTGCAGAACATGATTGAGTTTAGTAAAGGGAAAGGAAGAAAAACAATTACATCAATGTTTGGTGCATTTTTGTAAAAGTTCTTATGCTTCAAGTTCTTTATATCTTCAAGTATTCGTTTATGGTGTTTGATTTGATTGTGTTTTTTTTGTTTTAGCTTTGCACTACATGATTGAGTTTTGCAAAAAAATATTAGTCTGTCAAACGTAGATAAAAAATAATTATATATACTAGCAAAAATATGCGACCGGAGGAAGCATATATTTTTGCTAGTTGTTGTATTTAATTGCTCAGTAAAATGTGTTTGTTTTTTTTATTTACAAAAAAAGTAAGAAAATCATCCCATCCTTTATTTTAATAAATAAAACACGGAATAATAAAAACATTGTTTTTAAACAAAATGTATCAATTACGGCGTAAAATGTAAAACAAAAAATCAAGGAAAATATTTTAAATACAGCTGAAAATCTGAAAAAAACAATCATGAGTGTATATTTGCGAATATTAATTTATTAGAAGCTTTAAAACAAATTAATTATGTAAATTTGAAAGACGCGTGACGTTTTAGGAAGTTTTAGAATGGGTATATATAGGAGCCGATAAGCAGATATAAGAAGAGAGCGATCAAAATTAATAATATAGTTTAGTACAATTAATAGAAGTAATAGTATTGTTTTGTGCTTTAAACAGACAGATACCAAATCTCCATTAGTAATAGAAGTACAATTAATAGAAGTAATGATATAGTTTCGGCTTCAGACAAACAGACACCGAATCTCCATTAGTAAAAGATTGTAGCATACTCGGGATGTTCTGGTCTCGCGGTCACAATGTCACTCCGCTGCCATGGTTATTTTTCTTCTTTTGGTGAACAGAGATACACCTACTGATTTAGAGACGTAACTGTTTACTTTCATGGTCACAACATTCTAGGCATGGACACCAACGTAAATCTACTTAATAAGCCGTTTTCAATGTGCAATCGAATTTTTTTGAACATTCGAATCTGAGTAATTGAAAGTCTTGTTAAAAGTGTGCTATTTTCTATTCATTTGGTGTTTTCTTGTGTTGTTTTCATGGACATTTAGAGACTATTTGCATGGAGTTTTGCTTTGATGGTGTACGGTTTTTATTTGACAACAATCGCTGATGACGGAGTTTTTTTGGGGTTTTTTACTTAATGCCTGAATTGGTTTAAGTACGTTTTGGATACTTTTAAAAACACGCGTCAGCTTTTCTTTGCTTCGAAACTGACAATAAATCACAGTATGGCATAACTTTGATCTGTAAATGTGTTTATTTGTAGCTCTGTTACAAATTTTTAATTAACTATTTAAATGTTTGAATATTGAGCTTGATTTTGTCTCTGGAAATTGATTTCCAAAAGAATTGATCTGAACTATATAAAATTGTTTTTATATTATAATATATAGAGATATAAAGAGATGGATATATAAAGGATAACTAGAAAGAGAAAGAGAGATAGAAAGAGAGAGAAAGAGAGAGAGAGAGAAAGAGAGAGAGAGAGAAAAAGAATGGTATGGTTACTTTTCTACTTTTGGTAAACAGAGATACACCTACTGATTTAGAGACGTGAGTGTTTGCTTTCATGGCCATAAAATTCTAGCATGGACACCAACTTAAGTCTACTTAATAAGCCGTTTTTTTTTTCAATGTGCAAACGAATTTTTTTGAACATTCGAATCTGAGTAATTGAAAATCTTGTTTAAAATCTGCCATTATTTATTTATTTGGGGTTTTCTTGTGTTGTTTTTATAGACATTTGAAGACTATTTGCATGAAGTTTTGCTTTGATGATGTACGGTTTTTATTTGACAACAATCGCTGATGCCGGTATTGAGTTTATAATGGTTTCATGGCTACGTTTTCAACATTGTCACCTGTATATTAAAACTACTTAGCTATATCGTAGCATATTCACGGTCGCTCTGAACCCGTGGCCACACTGTCATCCAGCTGGTATGTTCTTATAGCCCCTGTCATGGTTATATTTTCTACTTTTGGGGAACAGAGATACACCCACTAGGAAGTAAGTGTAGTATCTGTTCCGATGGATACTGCACCCTATAGACGGGTGTCGTCTTGTCCTTCAGGCCTTGATTCCACCTGTCTGTGGGGTTGTCCTGTGCAGTTCTAGGAGGTTCACCCTCCCAGGCTTCGCCTCCCCTCTTTGGGGAGGAGTAAGTTTATTGCTTACTGCCTGATGCGCCCCTACCGGGGAATGCCGACGGGGCTGCCTAGGCAATTTTAAATGGCCAGAGTGCTCACTTTCTCGGGCGCTGGCTTTTCAAACCCAACTTACTCGACCCAAGCTGTGGTCACATATTACTTGTGGGAGTAAGATAAAACTGGCCTTGTGCCTAACTCCTGCAGAGGAGTAAATAAATACACCCACGTATTTAGGGACATAACTGTTTGCTTTCCTAGCCAAAAAAATATAGGCATGGCCACCAACAATCCGGTAAAAAGTTTAAGTAAAAGTTTTTATACTTCAAGTTTATTCATGGTGTTTTTTGTGGTTGTTTTGTTTTACGGCATATCAACCGTTTTCGGGTTATTTAATGCTCAATCCGGTAATTTTGGTAAAAGTTTTTATGCTTCAAGTTCTTTATATCTTCAAATATTTATTCATGGTGTTTGATTTGGTAGTTTTGTTTTACGGCATATCAACCCTTTTCGGGTTATTTAATGCCGAATCCGGTCATTTTGGTAAAAGTTTTTATGCTTCAAGTTCTTTATATCTTTAAATATTTATTTATGGTGTTTTTGTGGTTGTTTTGTTTTACGGCATATCAACCCTTTTCGGGTTATTTAATGCTGAATCTGGTCGTTTTGGTAAAAGTTTTTATGCTTCAAGTTCTTTATATCTTCAAATATTTATTCATGGTGTTTGATTTGGTTGTTTTGTTTTACGGCATATCAACCGTTTTCGGATTATTTAATGCTGAATCCTGTCATTGTTGGTAAAAGCTTCAAGTTCTTTATATCTTTATTCATCGTAAAACAGTTTCACACTTTTTTACGCAGTGCCTTACATTATTGTTGTACTCTGCAAGATATTCTGAGCTACACCAGTTGGGGAGTAGGGGGCAGAAAAAGGTAGTGTTGCATTGTATGGTTTTCCTTATATGGTATTCATCTCCAAATTCACAGATGGGTGGGTCAGTGTTGTGGCCTTATCTTCTCATAGCAACGTTGGAACGCCCTATTCCCGTTATCAGGCGACAAGTTCTATGTAAACCATAAATAGAGACCTGGCAGTTAATACGAATCCAGGCCTAACCCTAACCCTAACCCTAACCCTAACCCTAACCCTAACCTAACTCTAACCCTAACTCTAACTCTAACTCTAACCCTAACCCTAACCCTAACCCTAACCCTAACTCTAACCCTAACTCTAACCCTAACCCTAACCCCAACCCTAACCCTAACTCTAACCCTAACTCTAACTCTAACTCTAACTCTAACCCTAACCCTAACCCTAACCCTAACCCTAACTCTAACCCTAACCCTAACCCTAACCCCAACCCCTAACCCCTAACTCTAACTCTAACCCTAACCCTAACCCCAACCTCTAACCCTAACTCTAACTCTAACCCTAACCCTAACCCTAACCCTAACCCTAACTCTAACCCTAACTCTAACCCTAACCCTAACTCTAACTCTAACCCTAACTCTAACTCTAACCCTAACCCTAACCCTAACCTAACTCTAACCCTAACTCTAACCCTTACCCTAACTCTAACCCTAACCTAACTCTAACCCTAACTCTAACTCTAACTCTAACTCTAACCCTTACCCTAACTCTAACCCTAACTCTAACTCTAACCCTAACTCTAACTCTAACCCTTACCCTAACCCTAACCCTAACCCTAACCCTAACCCTTACCCTAACTCTAACCCTAACCCTAACCCTAACCCCAACCCCTAACCCCTAACTCTAACTCTAACCCTAACCCTAACCCCAACCCCTAACCCTAACTCTAACCCTAACTCTAACTCTAACCCTAACCCTAACCCTAACTCTAACTCTAACCCTAACCCTAACCCTAACCCTAACCCTAACTCTAACTCTAACCCTAACCCTAACCCTAACCCTAACCCTAACCTCTAACCCTAACCCTAACCCTAAACTCTAACCCTAACCCTAACCCTAACCCTAACTCTAACCCTAACCCTAACCCTAACCCTAAACTCTAACCCTAACCCTAACCCTAACTCTAACTCTAACCTGTAAGTAGGTATAATTAAGGGGTTACTTCCTACTTACCAAAAGCCTCAAATTGGATACAGTTTTCGGTCATATCTAGAATGGGAGAGGAAATAGTATTTTATGGAACAATTACGAAATAGAAAAGAAAAAGAAATAAAAAGGGATAAAGAAGAAGTAGAGATGCGGGAAGCTGGTATCTTCAGACAGCCTGATCTGGTAGCACCAGAGGAAAGAGGTAGATATATACATAGAGAGAGAGAGAGAGAAAGAGAGTGTGAGAGAGAGAGAGAGATACAGAGAGAAGTTTTAAAAGAAAGACGTTGCACTTTTTAAAATTTTCTATTTTGGTGTTCATGCAGATAATAGACGTTAATAAAATTTTAAATATTATGAATTTTCGATCCAAGTTTTTATTATTTTCACAAATGATGTTGTCTTCTTCTTCTTCTCAGTAAACGTTATTAACTGCCGATACACGTAGCCTTACTCGAATTTTACTTGGAAAATTCCACCTACCTAATTTAACCTTACGTGGAAAGTTACCAATGTCGTTGTCTTCTTCTTCTTCTTCTTCTTTCTCCTCTTCTTCTTCTTCCTCTTCTTCTTCTTCTTCCTCTTCTTCTTCTATCTTCCTCTTCTTCCATTGATTCTTTTCTTCTATCTTCCTCTTCTTCTTTTTCTTCTTCTTCCTCTTCTTCTTCTTCCTCTTCTTCTTCTTCCTCTTCTTCTTCCTCTTCTTCTTTTTCTTTTTCTTCTTTTTCTATCTTCTTCCTCTGCCTCTTCTTTTATCTTCCTTTTCTATCTTCTATCTTCTTCTTTTATCTTCTTCTTCTTATATCTTCTTCTTCTTCTATCTTCCTCTTCTTCTTCCTCTTCCTCTTCTATTGATTCTTTTCTTCTTCTTTTTCTATCTTCCTCTTCTTCTTTTTCTATCTTATTCTTCTTCTTCTTCTTTTTCTATCCTCCTCTTTTTCTTCTTCTTCTTCTTCTTCTTCTTCTTCTTCTTCTTCTTCTTCTTCTTAATAAGAGCTTTCATAAACATTATTAACGAAAAAAAAAACTCCGGCAAATGAAATTCGGTATTAAAATCTATTTGGGGGTTTATTCTTTCTCTATAGCATATAGATATATGCATAAAACAATCCTTGAACTCCCCTCCTCCGTGCACGTGTGGAGCAGCAGCTACCCAAACCCACTGTCTCATTCTTCTCTCTCATTCTTTGCTGGTTTAGTTGAAAAACAATGATCTCTACTGCTCATTCGCTACGTAATACTCGAGACTTCCTCTCTCTGTTACGTATCTACCGGGACGCGTAGCAGTACTCGAATTCTAATTGGAAAATTCCACCTTGCCTAAATGTAACTTCATGTAGAATATTAGCAATACTGACCCTATCCTTGTTTTTTAATAATTTCGCCCATTAAATGATAAACATCTTTCATAAATAATAAAATATTTACCAATGAAATTGCGTTTAAAAATCTCTTTGGGGTTTTATTCTTTCTTTATAGCATACATGTATATGCATAAAACAATCCAAACCTCTCCTACGAGGGGCAGAGCAGAATCTATCAAAATCCAACTGCTCTCTCTCTCTCTCTCCAGTTTCAGTCGAAAGAGAAAGATACTTTCTACGCATTCGCCACGTCAGCTTAGCGGCTTCCTGTCCCCGAAACGTCACTGCTGAAACACTCGAATTCTAATTAGAAAATTCCTCTCTCTCTCTCTCTCCCTCTCCAGTTCAGTCGAACGAGAAAGATACTTTCTACCCATTCGCCACGTCAGCTTAGCGGCGTCTTGTCTCTGTAACGTTACTGCTGGGACACTCGAATTCTCATTGGAAAATTTCCCTCCCGACCCCCTCTCTATCTTTATCCCCGCTGGTTCATTCGAAACATCACCCCTGTTCACCCGCAACGTAAGACTCGACGCTACCTCTCTTTATAACGTAACTGACGGGACACGTAGCCGTACTCGAATTCTAATTAGAAAATCCCACCCTGTCTAAATTTTAATCTTACTTAGAAATTTACCATACCGAACCTATATTAAGACACTTAAATAAATTGAAGTTTAGCGTCATTCGCATTAATCAAATTTAAAACATCACATAATTTCTATCCATGTTTTTTATAATTTTGCTAGCAAAATGTTTTTATTTTTTTTTTTTTTTTGTAATTTTTTATTTTTGATTTACTTTTATAAAATGTGTTATTTTTGTGTTTTCTCATTATCTTACAAACATGTCTTTCTCTTTTTCCAGGTAAGTCCTGTTTGCGTTCTGGCAGGTGATTCTACCAATTCCGGTAAGATTGGACTGAATTCTTTATTTTAAAAAAATTAGAAGTGACAAACTATTCAATGAAAAAAAGAAACTTTATATCTAACATACTGCTGGAAATAAATTTGCAATATTATTCACAAACACACACACACATATATATATATATATATATATATATATATATATATATATATATATATATATATAAGAAGGAATAGGTAAAATAAATACCTTTTGAAGCATTAAGATGCGATATCAATTTTTTTTTTATAAAAAAGAAAAATAATAAATCGAAACCGATTTTTTTTTCTTTTTTTTTATTATAAACTAGCATTTTTTTTTTGCCCGCGAAGTTTTTAGTGACGCTTGCATATATATATATATATATATATATATATATATATATATATATAAAATATTTGTTATTGTTTATTATCTATGTACGTATACGATTCGTTCCTTTTTCAATCAGGACTCATCAGCGTAGAGATATGACTATTCACTACCGGTCGTACGATTCGAAACCCTAGATTACAAGTATTTTTCAACTCAAATCCAACGTCGTTAACCGCGCGGCCAATATTTGAATAGCCGATAAACCATGATAATTCAACACATTTAAAAGCAGCACGATATCCAGGCATTCAACTTCTATTAAAGAAGGAATGATGCATATAAAGCAAGTGACGTCATACTGTGTTTGTACTACCATTTTGAGTGCTCTACTTATTTTACGAGGAGCGACATATATATATATATATAAATATTAGTTTTTATCTACAACCGTATAGGTTACATCCTTACGAGAATCGTCAGTGTAGAGATGATTATTCACACACACATATATATATATATATATATATATATATATATATATATATATATATATATATATATATAACAAGTTGAATTTTATTTTGGTAGAAAACACCGTTTGATACGAGACAGGGTAAACAGATCAAATGACAAAATTGAGGAGTTTAATCATTTTCAAGTAAATATTCATTCATCAACTTATAAAATAGGATAGTGTCATGTTTTTAATAATATTCGCGGTATACCTCCTTTTCAAAAAAAAATCCCACTCATATAATTATAGATGCATTTAAAACATCACTGAATTGTGTTTGTTTCCTTTCAACGTGTTTTGATCGAATCTACCATCCGTCCATGCATGGAGTATTGTTGTCACATCTGGGCTGGTGAATCATCCACTAGTCTCTCCCTCTTAGACAAAGTCCAAAAAAGAGTCTATAATTTAATAGGTCCCTCACTATCCACCAAGCTCCAGCCCCTGTCCCATCGCCGCATTGTTGCATGCTTGTGCTTGTTTTACAAGTACTTCAATGGATTGTGCTCCGATGAACTTGCTGCTCTGGTGTCCCCCTCGGCGTAAATAAACTCGACCAACCCGACAATCAACTAAGTTCCATCGATTTACTGTGGAGGTCCCTAGATGCTGGAGAGCCATCTACTTCAATAGATACTTTTATCGAGCTGCCAGCATTTGGGACTCCATTCCTGCTCCCTGTTTCCCCGACTGTACCGACATGCAGAAATTAAAAACTAATGTGCACACGCATCTTGTGGCACAGCTCCCAATTTAGGATGACCCCCTAAACTTTCACCTTAATTCTCAGTAGCCCCTTACATCTACAGTGGCAACTTGCCTTGTTTGGGGTGAATTTAGTTGGAAAAAATGTTCAAATGACTGACTGTTCTCCAAGAATGTTTACCATAATAATCTTGAAAACTAGTGTGTGTTTTTGATTCAAGAAATATTTACATACGAAGGTGTTAGGGTTAGAAATATTTACATACCAAGGTGTTAGGGTTAGGATTAGAAATATTTACTTAAGAAGGTGTTAGGGTTAGAAATATTTACTTACGAAGGTGTTAGGGTTAGGATTAGAAATATTTACATACGAAGGTGTTAGGGTTAGAAATATTTACTTACGAAGGTGTTAGGATTAGAAATATTTACATGCGAAGGTGTTAGGGTTAGGATTAGAAATATTTACTTAAGAAGGTGTTAGGGTTAGAAATATTTACCTACGAAGGTGTTAGGGTTAGGATTAGAAATATTTACTTACGAAGGTGTTAGGGTTAGAAATATTTACCTATGAAGGTGTTAGGGTTAAGATTAGAAATATTTACTTACGAAGGTGTTAGGGTTAGAAATATTTACTTAAGAAGGTGTTAGGGTTAGGATTAGAAATATTTACTTACGAAGGTGTTAGGGTTAGGATTAGAAATATTTACTTACGAAGGTGTTAGGCTTAGGATTAGAAATATTTACTTACGAAGGTGTTAGGGTTAGGATTAGAAATATTTACTTACGAAGGTGTTAGGGTTAGAAATATTTACTTACGAAGGTGTTTGGGTTAGGATAAGAAATATTTACTTACGAAGGTGTTAGGGTTAGAAATATTTACTTACGAAGGTGTTAGGGTTAGAAATATTTACATACGAAGGTGTTAGGATTAGAAATATTTACTTACGAAGGTGTTAGGATTAGAAATATTTACTTACGAAGGTGTTAGGGTAAGAAATCTTTACTTACGAAAGTGTTAGGGTTAGGATTAGAAATATTTACTTACGAAGGTGTTAGGGTTAGGATTAGAAATATTTACTTACGAAGCTCTTAGGATTAGAAATATTTACTTACGAAGGTGTTAGGCTTAGGATTAGAAATATTTACTTACGAAGGTGTTAGGGTTAGAAATATTTATTTACGAAGGTGTTAGGGTTAGGATTAGAAATATTTACGTGCGAAGGTGTTAGGATTAGAAATATTTACTTACGAAGGTGTTAGGGTTAGGATTAGAAATATTTACTTACGAAGGTGTTATGGTTAGGATTAGAAATATTTACTTAAGAAGGTGTTAGGGTTAGGATTAGAAATATTCACTTTAGAAGGTGTTAGGGTTAGGATTAGAAATATTCACTTAAGAAGGTGTTAGGGTTAGAAATATTTACTTACGAAGGTGTTAGGGTTAGGATTAGAAATATTCACTTAAGAAGGTGTTAGGGTTAGGGTTAGGGTTAGAAATATTTACATACGAAGGTGTTATGGTTAGAAATATTTACTTACGAAGGTGTTAGGGTTAGGATTAAAAATATTTACTTACGAAGGTGTTAGGGTTAGGGTTAGGGTTAGAAATATTTACATACGAAGGTGTTAGGGTTAGAAATATTTACATACGAAGGTGTTACGGTTAGAAATATTTACTTACGAAGGTGTTAGGTTTAGGGTTAGAAATATTTACTTACGAAGGTGTTAGGGTTAGAAATATTTACTTACGAAGGTGTTAGGATTAGAAATATTTACGTGCGAAGGTGTTAGGATTAGAAATATTTACGTGCGAAGGTGTTAGGATTAGAAATATTTACTTACGAAGGTGTTAGGATTAGAAATATTTACTTACGAAGGTGTTAGGGTTAGGATTAGAAATATTTACTTACGAAGGTGTTAGGATTAGGATTAGAAATATTAACTTACGAAGGTGTTAGGATTAGGATTAGAAATATTTACTTACGAAGGTGTTAGGATTAGGATTAGAAATATTTACTTACGAAGGTGTTAGGATTAGAAATATTTACGTGCGAAGGTGTTAGGATTAGAAATATTTACTTACGAAGGTGTTAGGGTTAGAAATATTTACTTACGAAAGTGTTAGGACTAGAAATATTTACGTGCGAAGGGGTTAGGATTAGAAATATTTACGTGCGAAGGTGTTAGGATTAGGATTAGAAATATTTTCTTACGAAGGTGTTAGGATTAGAAATATTTACTTACGAAGGTGTTAGGATTAGAAATATTTACATACGAAGGTGTTAGGGTTAGAAATATTTACTTACGAATATGTTAGGGTTAGGGTTAGAAATATTTACTTACGAATATGTTAGGGTTAGGATTAGAAATATTTACTTACGAAGGTGTTAGGGTTAGGATTAGAAATATTTACTTACGAAGGTGTTAGGGTTAAGGTTAGAAATATTTACATACGAAGGTGTTAGGGTTAGAAATATTTACTTACGAAGGTGTTAGGGTTAGAAATATTTACTTACGAAGGTGTTAGGGTTAGGATTAGAAATATTTACTTACGAAGGTGTTAGGATTAGAAATATTTACTTAAGAAGGTGTTAGGGTTAGGATTAGAAATATTTACTTACGAAGGTGTTAGGGTTAGGATTAGAAATATTTACTTACGAAGGTGTTAGGGTTAGGGTTAGAAATATTTACTTACGAAGGTATTAGGGTTAGAAATATTTACTTACGAAGGTGTTAGGGTTAGAAATATTTACTTACGAAGGTGTTAGGATTAGGATTAGAAATATTTACTTACGAAGGTGTTAGGGTTAGGATTAGAAATATTTACTTACGAAGGTGTTAGGGTTAGAAATATTTACTTACGAAGGTGTTAGGGTTAGGGTTAGAAATATTTACTTACGAAGGTGTTAGGGTTAGAAATATTTACATACGAAGGTGTTAGGGTTAGGATTAGAAATATTTACTTACGAAGGTGTTAGGGTTAGACATATTTACTTACGAAGGTGTTAGGGTTAGGATTAGAAATATTTACTTACGAAGGTGTTAGGGTTAGAAATATTTACTTACGAAGGTGTTAGGGTTAGAAATATTTACTTACGAAGGTGTTAGGGTTAGAAATATTTACTTACGAAGGTGTTAGGGTTAGAAATATTTACTTACGAAGGTGTTAGGATTAGGATTAGAAATATTTACTTACGAAGGTGTTAGGGTTAGAAATATTTACTTACGAAGGTGTTAGGGTTAGAAATATTTACTTACGAAGGTGTTAGGGTTAGAAATATTTACTTACGAAGGTGTTAGGGTTAGGATTAGAAATATTTACTTACGAAGGTGTTAGGGTTAGAAATATTTACTTACGAAGGTGTTAGGGTTAGAAATATTTACATACGAATATGTTAGGGTTAGGGTTAGAAATATTTACTTACGAAGGTGTTAGGGTTAGAAATATTTACTTACGAAGGTGTTAGGATTAGAAATATTTACTTACGAAGGTGTTAGGATTAGAAATATTTACTTACGAATATGTTAGGGTTAGGGTTAGAAATATTTACTTACGAATATGTTAGGGTTAGGGTTAGAAATATTTACTTACGAAGGTGTTAGGATTAGGATTAGAAATATTTACTTACGAAGGTGTTAGGATTAGAAATATTTACTTACGAAGGTGTTAGGGTTAGGATTAGAAATATTTACTTACGAAGGTGTTAGGGTTAGAAATATTTACTTACGAATATGTTAGGGTTAGGGTTAGAAATATTTACTTACGAAGGTGTTAGGGTTAGGATTAGAAATATTTACTTATGAAGGTGTTAGGGTTAGAAATATTTACTTACGAAGGTGTTAGGGTTAGAAATATTTACTTACGAAGGTGTTAGGGTTAGAAATATTTACTTACAAAGGTGTTAGGGTTAGGATTAGAAATATTTACTTACGAAGGTGTTAGGGTTAGAAATATTTACTTACGAATATGTTAGGGTTAGGGTTAGAAATATTTACTTACGAAGGTGTTAGGGTTAGGATTAGAAATATTTACTTACGAAGGTGTTAGGGTTAGAAATATTTACTTACGAAGGTGTTAGGGTTAAGGTTAGAAATATTTACATACGAAGGTGTTAGGGTTAGAAATATTTACTTACGAAGGTGTTAGGGTTAGAAATATTTACTTACGAAGGTGTTCGGGTTAGGGGTAGAAATATTTACGTACGAAAGTGTTAGGGTTAGGATTAGAAATATTTACGTACGGTGTTAGGGTTAGGGTTAAAGAATTATGTACCTACTAATGTGTATGACCGTATTTTCTCATTTAAAATCTTTCAAATGCATATCTGACATAAAGTATTTTGTTACCTGTAATCTAAACTTAATCACAAATAGTTATATTATTGAATTCAATATACGGAGATACATCTACGTGACCTCGAATAGATTTCGACGAATTGAAATCTAATTTCACAAGATCGAATTGGCATGAAACGAACCGAATCAAGAAACCGAGAGAAATTAAATCGAAAAATCAGAAACTGAATTAATAAATGTAAATCGATATCCGATAATCGGATTAAAGTTCAAATAAAATAAATAATTAATGATAATGATAAAATAATAATAAAAATAATCATAATAAAAAAACAGCAACAACTCCTTAACCTTACAAAAGATCCAATTACAATAGAAACATCACAGCATTCGTCGTTTGTTCTTTAACGTAAATTTCTGCATGTAGGTACAGTCGGAGAAACGGGGAGCTGGGAGGGAGTTCCAAAGGCAGGCAGCTCAAGGAAAGAATCTATTGGAGTAGATGGCTCTCCAGCATCTGGGGGCCTCTACAGTGAATCGATGGGATTTGGCTGAGTGTCAAATTGGTCGAGTGTATTTACGTTGAGATGTCACCAGAGTAGCAAGTTCATTGGAGCACATTCTATTGAAGTACTAGTAAAACAAGCACAAGGATACAACATCGCGGCGATGGGACAGGGGCTGGAGTTTGGTAGACACTGTGGGACCTATTAGATTAGATACTTTTTGTACCTTGTCTAAGAGGGAGAGACTGGTTGATGATGCACCAGTCCAGATGTGACAACAATACTGCATGTATGAGCGGATGATGGCTTGTAGAGATATAGGATACTGTTAGGTGTGAGAAGTTTACTAGCACGGTAGAGGGAGCCCACTTTCTTTACAGCAGCTTTGGCAATATCCTCTATGTATTTGTCTCAATTAATGTTACCTGTAAATGTTAGACCAAGAAGTTGGTTCTTTTTTACCATCGGGTTGTCCGAAATGTTCATGCTGAATTTCAATCATCTGGCATCCAAACATCGTATCGATTTGTGTATCCAAGTTTTGCTAAATTTATACGAATCGTGGATTTTGATATGTAAAGTCTATCAAGATATATATATATATATATATATATATATATATATATATATATATATATATATATATATATATATGATTATTTTTATTTACACAGACATGTACAAATCCTGCGACACTGGCATGTCGATGTTATCGATTAACAGTTATTATAAACTGAGATCTCATCAGGCAGAGTTAGAATTCGATCCTAACCTTAGATCATATTTGGAAAGAATGAAATGGAGAAAAAAAAGAAGAAAAGAAATTTAAAATTTCAAAATTTGGCTGATGATAGCTCAGTTTATAATAAGTGTTGATCGATAACATCGACATGCCAGTGTCGCAGATTTTGTACATGTCTGTGTAAATAAATAAAAATAAAAATAACCATATATAAAAGCTCTATTTGATATTGAGCACTTTTTATAAACCCGGTTGAAATTCTTTGGATTACTACCCTGTGGATGTTTTACCTGGATTATATATATATATATATATATATATATATATATATATATATATATAAATACAAATACCTAACTTTATACATATATATATATACATACATACATATATATATACATATATATACATACATATATATATATATACATATATATATACATATATATATACATATATATATACACATACATATATATATACATACATATATATATATATATACATACATATATATATACATATATATATATACATACATATATATACATACATATATATACATATATATATATACATACCGATATATAAATAAATACAAATACCTAACTTATATATATATATATATATATATATATATATATATATATATATATATATATATATATATATGAAGCAACGGCCTTCACTGTTTCCCTTCCGACTTAAGATTCAGTCTCCAAGAACGGTGCATTCTAGATGGCAGAATTGGAATGCTTCGCCATTCGTTTATTTTTATTTTTTTAAATATTTGGCTTTGTCTCTCTCAAACTCTTTGAAAATGATTCGTTCGTCAAAACCTCTGCTGTTCGTTCGAACCTGCCTCGACCCAACCCCAATACTTTCTCGACCTCCTGTCCCCTCACCTCCGGTCGCGCTGGTTTTCGGTCTCCAAATACTACAACTCTTAAGACCTGCGTCTGCCTTTTTTGACGTGCAGTCATTTTGGTTGATTTGTTTGTTTGTTTGTTTGTTTGTTTGTTTTTAAAAATTGATCGACAAAGATGTTTTCCTTTTGTTTCTCGACTGCCCCCAGGCCGTCGGGTCCGCGCGAACCTCGCTCGCTCGCTCGCTCGCTCGCTCGCCTGCTCGACCGCCCGCCCGAACCCCGACCAGACTCAAATCTTTGGCTTCGGTCGATAAAAAGGCCTTTATTGGCTTTTGAAATAATCCATACGACGCCGCAAAAGAAGATGGGGTCGAGAGAAAGAGAGAGAGGCGGAGAGAGAGAGAGGGGGGGAGAGAGAAAGAGAGGGAGGAGAGAGAGAAAGAGGTAGAGGAGGAAAGAGAGGGTGAGAGAGAGAAAGAGGTAGAGGAGGAAAGAGAGGGGAGAGAGAAAGAGAGAGAGGGAAAGAGAGAGGGGGGGAGAGAACGATAAAGAGATGGAGGAGAGAGATAGGGGAGAGAGAGGGGGGAGAGAGATAGAGAGGGGGAGAGAGAAAGAGGTAGAGGGGGAAAAAAGAGAGGGAGGAGAGAGAAAGAGAGAGGGAAAGAGAGAGAGGGGGGAGAGAACGAGAAAAGGAATGGAGGAGAGAGATAGGGGAGAGAGAGATGCACCACTTTTATGTCCGCTTAGGAAGATTAACATCAAGATATTATTCTATTTAGACCCATAACAATGAATAGATACACGTGTTTGTGTTTGTTAGGGTTTGTGCGTGCGTGCGTGCGTGCGATCCTGTAAACTTATTAATATTCCATCGTCTCAATGATAATGATTTTTGAAATCTAATCATATCTGTCATTCTTTCCTCCATTTTACACTTCTGGTTTCTATAACAAACACACACACACATACACATACACTCACACACACACACACACACACACATATATATATATATATATATATATATATATATATATATATATATATATATATCAGTAATTTTATCGGAATCGGGAATTTAGAACAGAATCGATAATTCTATCAGAACTGGGAACAAAGTTTTTTCAATCGTCCCATCACTAATTATATATACACCTTGTACGATAATGAGATATAAAAAAAGTGTTGCATTAGAGTTTGCATTATCTATCATACTGTAGAATTAAATCTATTATGATTCAACTATCTCTAATACCCCTCTCTCTCAGGTATATATATATATATATATATATATATATATATATATATATATATATATATATATATATATATATATGAGAAATCGTGTGTGAGGTGTGATCAAATTTCAAATATCAGTCTCATTTTCACGATAGATTAGTTACGACATTTTATTTACTTTGCATCGCATGAATGAAATACTAGTACCTTACTAAGCGATATACTATACATATTATACTAATTCTATAAGAATACTAGTAATAGTACCTTACTAATACCTAACCCACCACGTGTTAAAATAAGGTCACCTACTCTGGAAAATAAAGAAAATCGATCGGATTCTTGACATCACTCCTAAATATATACATTTATATATGCTATTTATATATATATATATTATAATATAAAATGAAGTAATAAAATAAGGTGTCAATCAAATTTTATTAGAATTCAAAGTTCATGCAAAGCATCCTTAAGTCCTTAGCTCATGAGTTTTCAAAGATAATTCTTCTCTTCAGAGGACCATTACCGCAGTTATACTACTACAGGCAATAAAATTACGCTTTGAAAATATATAAAATTATATACACAAATATATAAAAATACATAACATCAAACATATCAATCCAAAAACATACTTTTGTTGAATCCATGAGCTAAGGACTTAAGGATGCTTTGCATGAACTTTGAATTCTAATAAAATTTGATTGACACCTTATTTTATTACTTCATTTTATATTATAATATTAATGCTCTATCCAGTATATTGAGCTTCAGTTTTTTATCCGGATGTTTCACTAATTATAAGATATTAGTTGACGCTTATATCTTTTGTTGGATTGCTTCACACATATATATATATATATATATATATATATATATATATATATATATATATATATATATATTATATATATATATGGGAAAATGAAAAAGGAAAACCAAAAAATGGATGATTTTTTTGTGTACATTAACGTTTCGTCTTTATTGATAAGACTTCATCAGGATGATAAAATAGAGAAAAAATGTCATGCAAGCACAGATACATGTAGGGTAGACATATTGGGAAAAATAGAATGAAATAGTGACCAACTGCTGGGTGGACGTCCGTATTTGTTGGAGAAATAGAAATGAATCTATTTCTCTATTTTATCATCCTGATGAAGTCTTATCAATAAAGACGAAACGTTGATGTACACATAAAAAACATCCATTTTTTGGTTTTCCTTTTTCATTTTCCCATCATGTCGGATTACTTTCATCCTTCTCTTCCCATATATATATATATATATATATATATATATATATATATATATATATATATATATATATATATATATATATATATGGGGTAAGGTACACGATAATTCATGAGAAAGAAATGTCGTGGTGGAAAAAATGACAAACGGAAAACAAGTTAAAATGCAGGAGAAAAACAAAAACAAAATATTTTGACCGGTTTCGTTCTGTTGGAGAACGTCTTCAGAAATGAAGATAATAAAATAGTTTTATTTTGAAGGCACATACATGGGATGAGGGAAGGATGATCTGATTGGATCATATGAGAAGACATTAAGTGATGTTGGAATATGACGGGTGGGAGGCACATTCTTCTATGTTTCTTATTCTTCTGTTTATATTTCTATTTATTTTCTTTCTCTTTTTTACTTTCATCCTCTCCCACCGCCTTCTCCATACTAGTCAAACGAGCTGGAACAAAAGAAGCAGGGAATAGATCGCATAATTCTGAAGAACACACACAAGAATATTATTTATAGAAAAGACTGGGACTAGCAACATCTCCTCTGTGAGAGAGAGTGAGTAGAGAAGAAGAAAGGGTAGGGTCAATTTAATTACAGATACCTTTCTGAACCGTATCAAGAACCCTCAAATGGGACAGAAATTCACTAGCACAAATATGACAACAGTACTCCATACATAGTCTGATTGTGGATTCGTAAAGATAGAGAATAGTCTCAGGTGTGCGAAAAGGTTTGGGGCGATAGAGAGAACCGAATTTATGAAAAGAAGAAAGGGTCTAATGTATGAACTACAAGGAAGATTTGATGATAGAAAAAGACCAATAAGTTTTAGAGTCGATTTCTCCTCAAGAGCAGAGCCATCCATGAGAATCTCAGGAAGAAAAGGGACACGCCTATGATTGAAATAAACGAGCTGAGTCTTAACAGGATTTAACGAAACAAGACATTACGTACCCAAACCCACAATTGAACCCAGGTCAACTTCTAGATCAGCTGTATATTTCGGTTGATCCGAGGGGAGATCGGCGAGAAGCAACACCAGAATAGAGAGTGGTATCATCAGTATAGATGTCAATTTTCTGAACAATATTCTCTGGAAGATCATTTATATAGAGAAAAAACAGTGTTGCGTCTAATGTATGAACTCCATGAAAGATTTAATAAAAAAAATAAGACCAAGAAGTTTCAGAGTTGATAAAAAAAACTGTAGGGAGAGAGGGGTATTAGAGATAGTTGAATCATAATAGATTGAATTCTACAGTATGTCTGACAAAAATGATAGATAATTCAAACTTTAATGCAACACTTTTTTTATATCTCATTATCGTACAAGGTGTATATATAATCAGCGATGGGACGATTGAAAAAACTTTTTTCCCAGTTCTGATAGAATTATCGATTCTGTTCTAAATTCCCGATTCCGATAGAATTACTGATTCCGATTCTTTTAAAATGTCTAAGTATTTAATTTGTCGCTTTTTTTTTAAATTTCCGAACTATATATAATTAGCGATGGGACGATTGAAAAAACTTTTTTCCCAGTTCTGATAGAATTATCGATTCTGTTCTAAATTCCCGATTCCGATAAAATTACTGATTCCGATTCTTTTAAAATGTCTAAGTATTTAATTTGTCGCTTTTTTTTTTTAAATTTCCGAACTATATATAATTAGCGATGGGACGATTGAAAAATCCTTTTTTCCCAGTTCTGATAGAATTATCGATTCTGTTCTAAATTCCCGATTCCGATAAAATTACTGATTCCGATTCTTTTAAAATGTCTAAGTATTTAATTTGTCGCTTTTTTTTTAATTTCCGAACTATATATAATCAGCGATGGGACGATTGAAAAAACTTTTTTCCCAGTTCTGATAGAATTATCGATTCTGTTCTAAATTCCCGATTCCGATAAAATTACTGATTCCGATTCTTTTAAAATGTCTAAGTATTTAATTTGTCGCTTTTTTTTTAATTTCCGAACTATATATAATCAGCGATGGGACGATTGAAAAAACTTTTTTCCCAGTTCTGATAGAATTATCGATTCTGTTCTAAATTCCCGATTCCGATAAAATTACTGATTCCGATTCTTTTAAAATGTCTAAGTATTTAATTTGTCGCTTTTTTTTTAATTTCCGAACTATATATCATCAGCGATGGGACGATTGAAAAAACTTTTTTCCCAGTTCTGATAGAATTATCGATTCTGTTCTAAATTCCCGATTCCGATAAAATTACTGATTCCGATTCTTTTAAAATTTCTAAGTATTTAATTTGTCGCTTTTTTTTTTTAATTTCCGAACTATATATAATCAGCGATGGGACGATTGAAAAAACTTTTTTCCCAGTTCTGATAGAATTATCGATTCTGTTCTAAATTCCCGATTCCGATAAAATTACTGATTCCGATTCTTTTAAAATGTCTAAGTATTTAATTTGTCGCTTTTTTTTTAATTTCCGAACTATATATAATCAGCGATGGGACGATTGAAAAAACTTTTTTCCCAGTTCTGATAGAATTATCGGTTCTGTTCTAAATTCCCGATTCCGATAAAATTACTGATTCCGATTCTTTTAAAATGTCTAAGTATTTAATTTGTCGCTTTTTTTTTAATTTCCGAACTATATATAATCAGCGATGGGACGATTGAAAAAACTTTTTTCCCAGTTCTGATAGAATTATCGGTTCTGTTCTAAATTCCCGATTCCGATAAAATTACTGATTCCGATTCTTTTAAAATGTCTAAGTATTTAATTTGTCGCTTTTTTTTTAATTTCCGAACTATATATAATCAGCGATGGGACGATTGAAAAAACTTTTTTCCCAGTTCTGATAGAATTATCGGTTCTGTTCTAAATTCCCGATTCCGATAAAATTACTGATTCCGATTCTTTTAAAATGTCTAAGTATTTAATTTGTCGCTTTTTTTTTAATTTCCGAACTATATATAATCAGCGATGGGACGATTGAAAAAACTTTTTTCCCAGTTCTGATAGAATTATCGGTTCTGTTCTAAATTCCCGATTCCGATAAAATTACTGATTCCGATTCTTTTAAAATGTCTAAGTATTTAATTTGTCGCTTTTTTTTTAATTTCCGAACTATATATAATCAGCGATGGGACGATTGAAAAAACTTTTTTCCCAGTTCTGATAGAATTATCGATTCTGTTCTAAATTCCCGATTCCGATAAAATTACTGATTCCGATTCTTTTAAAATGTCTAAGTATTTAATTTGTCGCTTTTTTTTTAATTTCCGAACTATATATAATCAGCGATGGGACGATTGAAAAAACTTTTTTCCCAGTTCTGATAGAATTATCGGTTCTGTTCTAAATTCCCGATTCCGATAAAATTACTGATTCCGATTCTTTTAAAATGTCTAAGTATTTAATTTGTCGCTTTTTTTTTAATTTCCGAACTATATATCATCAGCGATGGGACGATTGAAAAAACTTTTTTCCCAGTTCTGATAGAATTATCGATTCTTTTCTAAATTCCCGATTCCGATAAAATTACTGATTCCGATTCTTTTAAAATTTCTAAGTATTTAATTTGTCGCTTTTTTTTTTTAATTTCCGAACTATATATAATCAGCGATGGGACGATTGAAAAAACTTTTTTCCCAGTTCTGATAGAATTATCGATTCTGTTCTAAATTCCCGATTCCGATAAAATTACTGATTCCGATTCTTTTAAAATGTCTAAGTATTTAATTTGTCGCTTTTTTTTTAATTTCCGAACTATATATAATCAGCGATGGGACGATTGAAAAAACTTTTTTCCCAGTTCTGATAGAATTATCGATTCTGTTCTAAATTCCCGATTCCGATAAAATTACTGATTCCGATTCTTTTAAAATGTCTAAGTATTTAATTTGTCGCTTTTTTTTTAATTTCCGAACTATATATCATCAGCGATGGGACGATTGAAAAAACTTTTTTCCCAGTTCTGATAGAATTATCGATTCTGTTCTAAATTCCCGATTCCGATAAAATTACTGATTCCGATTCTTTTAAAATTTCTAAGTATTTAATTTGTCGCTTTTTTTTTAATTTCCGAACTATATATAATCAGCGATGGGACGATTGAAAAAACTTTGTTCCCAGTTCTGATAAAATTATCGATTCTGTTCTAAATTCCCGATTCCGATAAAATTACTGATTCCGATTCTTTTAAAATTTCTAAGTATTTAATTTGTCGCTTTTTTTTTAATTTCCGAACTATATATAATCAGCGATGGGACGATTGAAAAAACTTTTTTCCCAGTTCTGATAGAATTATCGATTCTTTTCTAAATTCCCGATTCCGATAAAATTACTGATTCCGATTCTTTTAAAATGTCTAAGTATTTAATTTGTCGCTTTTTTTTTAATTTCCGAACTATATATCATCAGCGATGGGACGATTGAAAAAACTTTTTTCCCAGTTCTGATAGAATTATCGATTCTGTTCTAAATTCCCGATTCCGATAAAATTACTGATTCCGATTCTTTTAAAATTTCTAAGTATTTAATTTGTCGCTTTTTTTTTTAATTTCCGAACTATATATAATCAGCGATGGGACGATTGAAAAAACTTTGTTCCCAGTTCTGATAGAATTATAGATTCTTTTCTAAATTCCCGATTCCAATAAAATTACTGATTCCGATTCTTTTAAAAATTTCTAAGTATTTAATTTGTCGCTTTTTTTTTTAAATTTCCGAACTATATATAATTAGCGATGGGACGATTCAAAAAACTTTGTTCCCAGTTCTGATAGAATTATCGATTCTGTTCTAAATTCCCGATTCCGATAAAATTACTGATTCCGATTCTTTTAAAAATTTCTAAGTATTTAATTTGTCGCTTTTTTTTTTAATTTCCGAACTATATATAATCAGCGATGGGACGATTGAAAAAACTTTGTTCCCAGTTCTGATAGAATTATAGATTCTTTTCTAAATTCCCGATTCCAATAAAATTACTGATTCCGATTCTTTTAAAAATTTCTAAGTATTTAATTTGTCGCTTTTTTTTTTAATTTCCGAACTATATATAATTAGCGATGGGACGATTCAAAAAACTTTGTTCCCAGTTCTGATAGAATTATAGATTCTTTTCTAAATTCCCGATTCCAATAAAATTACTGATTCCGATTCTTTTAAAAATTTCTAAGTATTTAATTTGTCGCTTTTTTTTTTAATTTCCGAACTATATATAATTAGCGATGGGACGATTCAAAAAACTTTGTTCCCAGTTCTGATAGAATTATAGATTCTTTTCTAAATTCCCGATTCCAATAAAATTACTGATTCCGATTCTTTTAAAAATTTCTAAGTATTTAATTTGTCGCTTTTTTTTTTAATTTCCGAACTATATATAATTAGCGATGGGACGATTCAAAAAACTTTGTTCCCAGTTCTGATAGAATTATAGATTCTTTTCTAAATTCCCGATTCCAATAAAATTACTGATTCCGATTCTTTTAAAAATTTCTAAGTATTTAATTTGTCGCTTTTTTTTTTAATTTCCGAACTATATATAATTAGCGATGGGACGATTCAAAAAACTTTGTTCCCAGTTCTGATAGAATTATAGATTCTTTTCTAAATTCCCGATTCCAATAAAATTACTGATTCCGATTCTTTTAAAAATTTCTAAGTATTTAATTTGTCGCTTTTTTTTTTAATTTCCGAACTATATATAATTAGCGATGGGACGATTCAAAAAACTTTGTTCCCAGTTCTGATAGAATTATAGATTCTTTTCTAAATTCCCGATTCCAATAAAATTACTGATTCCGATTCTTTTAAAAATTTCTAAGTATTTAATTTGTCGCTTTTTTTTTTAATTTCCGAACTATATATAATTAGCGATGGGACGATTCAAAAAACTTTGTTCCCAGTTCTGATAGAATTATAGATTCTTTTCTAAATTCCCGATTCCAATAAAATTACTGATTCCGATTCTTTTAAAAATTTCTAAGTATTTAATTTGTCGCTTTTTTTTTTAATTTCCGAACTATATATAATTAGCGATGGGACGATTCAAAAAACTTTGTTCCCAGTTCTGATAGAATTATAGATTCTTTTCTAAATTCCCGATTCCAATAAAATTACTGATTCCGATTCTTTTAAAAATTTCTAAGTATTTAATTTGTCGCTTTTTTTTTTAATTTCCGAACTATATATAATTAGCGATGGGACGATTCAAAAAACTTTGTTCCCAGTTCTGATAGAATTATAGATTCTTTTCTAAATTCCCGATTCCAATAAAATTACTGATTCCGATTCTTTTAAAAATTTCTAAGTATTTAATTTGTCGCTTTTTTTTTTAATTTCCGAACTATATATAATTAGCGATGGGACGATTCAAAAAACTTTGTTCCCAGTTCTGATAGAATTATCGATTCTGTTCTAAATTCCCGATTCCAATAAAATTACTGATTCCGATTCTTTTAAAAATTTCTAAGTATTTAATTTGTCGCTTTTTTTTTTAATTTCCGAACTATATATAATTAGCGATGGGACGATTCAAAAAACTTTGTTCCCAGTTCTGATAGAATTATAGATTCTTTTCTAAATTCCCGATTCCAATAAAATTACTGATTCCGATTCTTTTAAAAATTTCTAAGTATTTAATTTGTCGCTTTTTTTTTTAATTTCCGAACTATATATAATTAGCGATGGGACGATTCAAAAAACTTTGTTCCCAGTTCTGATAGAATTATAGATTCTTTTCTAAATTCCCGATTCCAATAAAATTACTGATTCCGATTCTTTTAAAAATTTCTAAGTATTTAATTTGTCGCT
Organism: Sepiola atlantica; assembly: GCA_963556195.1. Lineage (NCBI taxonomy): Eukaryota > Metazoa > Mollusca > Cephalopoda > Sepiida > Sepiolidae > Sepiola > Sepiola atlantica. Next base: position 6,082,135 of record OY744554.1, on the reverse strand, counting down.
TTTTTTTTTAATTTCCGAACTATATATAATTAGCGATGGGACGATTCAAAAAACTTTGTTCCCAGTTCTGATAGAATTATAGATTCTTTTCTAAATTCCCGATTCCAATAAAATTACTGATTCCGATTCTTTTAAAAATTTCTAAGTATTTAATTTGTCGCTTTTTTTTTTAATTTCCGAACTATATATAATTAGCGATGGGACGATTCAAAAAACTTTGTTCCCAGTTCTGATAGAATTATAGATTCTTTTCTAAATTCCCGATTCCAATAAAATTACTGATTCCGATTCTTTTAAAAATTTCTAAGTATTTAATTTGTCGCTTTTTTTTTTAATTTCCGAACTATATATAATTAGCGATGGGACGATTCAAAAAACTTTGTTCCCAGTTCTGATAGAATTATAGATTCTTTTCTAAATTCCCGATTCCAATAAAATTACTGATTCCGATTCTTTTAAAAATTTCTAAGTATTTAATTTGTCGCTTTTTTTTTTAATTTCCGAACTATATATAATTAGCGATGGGACGATTCAAAAAACTTTGTTCCCAGTTCTGATAGAATTATAGATTCTTTTCTAAATTCCCGATTCCAATAAAATTACTGATTCCGATTCTTTTAAAAATTTCTAAGTATTTAATTTGTCGCTTTTTTTTTTAATTTCCGAACTATATATAATTAGCGATGGGACGATTCAAAAAACTTTGTTCCCAGTTCTGATAGAATTATAGATTCTTTTCTAAATTCCCGATTCCAATAAAATTACTGATTCCGATTCTTTTAAAAATTTCTAAGTATTTAATTTGTCGCTTTTTTTTTTAAATTTCCGAACTATATATAATTAGCGATGGGACGATTCAAAAAACTTTGTTCCCAGTTCTGATAGAATTATCGATTCTGTTCTAAATTCCCGATTCCGATAAAATTACTGATTCCGATTCTTTTAAAAATTTCTAAGTATTTAATTTGTCGCTTTTTTTTTTAAATTTCCGAACTATATATAATTAGCGATGGGACGATTGAAAAAACTTTGTTACCAGTTCTGATAGAATTATCGATTCTGTTCTAAATTCCCGATTCCAATAAAATTACTGATTCCGATTCTTTTAAAATTTCTAAGTATTTAACTTGTCGCTTTTTTTTTAATTTCCGAACTATATATAATCAGCGATGGGACGATTGAAAAAACTTTTTTCCCAGTTCTGATAAAATTATCGATTCTGTTCTAAATTCCCGATTCCGATAAAATTACTGATTCCGATTCTTTTAAAAATTTCTAAGTATTTAATTTGTCGCTTTTTTTTTTTAATTTCCGAACTATATAT
>OY744554.1:6065811-6075811 GCA_963556195.1 Sepiola atlantica | reverse complement strand
TTCACAAATATACACTCATGATTGTTTATTTCAGATTTTCAATTACTCAAATTCGAATGTTCAAAAAAATCTGTTTGCACATTGAAAATGGATTATTAAATAGACTTAGGTTGGTGTCCATGCCTAGAATTTTATTGCCATAAAAGCAAACAGTTACGTCATTAAATCAGTAGTTGTATCTCTGTTCACCAAAAGAAGAAAAATAACCATGGCTATAAGAACGAGGGGGGGGGTATGATAATTCTTGCAGTTTCTGTTCCTTGGTCCGCGCGGTGCTGTTCTTTCTGTGGTTTCATTTTCTTTCTATTGTAACTTCCATGTGACTGGTTATTGTTCGTAGCTTATGCGAGTCGGTTTCCGCATTCGAGGATTTTCCTTACGATTGCAGCTGTTTTGATCATTGCCATTATTTCTATGGTCTTAGTGATCCCTTTGATTCCAATTTCTTCCTGTCTTCGCTCAAGATTTTTTTTTTGGACTGTTCCCAGTGCTCCTACGATTACTGGTATTCTACTGTCTTTCTTCATCATCTATATCACTTTCAGTTCTCTGGCAAGTTCCGTGTATTTATTATTTTTATTATTATTATTAGTAGTAGTAGTAGTAGTAGTAGTAGTAGTAGTAGTATCATTATTATTATTATTATTATAATTATTATAATTATTATCATTATTATTATAATTATTATTATTATTATTATTAGTATTATTATAATTATTATTAGTAGTAGTATTATTATTATTATTATTATTATAATTATTATTATAATTATTATCATTATTATTATTAGTAGTAGTATTAGTAGTAGTAGTAGTAGTAGTAATATTATTATTATCATTATTATTATTATTATTATTATTATCATTATTATTATTATTATTATTATTATAATTATTATCATTTTTATTATTAGTAGTAGTAGTAGTAGTAGTAGTATTAATATTATTATTATCATTATATGCGCTTATTATGTTGCATAGCCCCACTCATTATTATTATTCATTTTTATTATTTATTTTTATTATGGTTATTATTATTATTATTATTATTATGATTGTGCTTATTATTATTATTATTATTATTATTATTATTATTATTATTATTATTATTATTATTTATTTTTATTATGGTTATTATTATTATTATTATCATTATTATTATTATTATTATTATTATTATTATTATTATTATTATTATTATTATCATTATCATTATTATTATTATCATTATCATTATTATTATCATTATTATTATTATTATTATTATTATTATCATTATCATTATCATTATTATTATTATCATTATTATTATTATTATTATTATTATTATTATCATTATCATTATTATTATTATCATTATTATTATTATTATCATTATTATTATTATTATCATTATTATTATTATCATTATTATTATTATTATCATTATTATTATTATTATTATTATTATTATTATTATTATCATTATCATTATTATTATCATTATTATTATTATTATTATCATTATTATTATTATTATTATTATCATTATCATTATTATTATTATGATTATTATTATTATTATTATTATCATTATCATTATTATTATTATTATTATTATTATTATTATTATTATCATTATCATTATTATTATTATCATTATTATTATTATTATTATTATTATTATTATTATTATATGCGCTTATTATGTTGCATAGCCCCACTCTTGGGCCGCAGCGGTACTCGTTTCGTATACTCGTCCCAGAAAGGACCGTGGCAGTTCACATCTAATACTCGTCATTTTTAACCCATCATAAATCACATAGTTCATATATTGTTTGCAGACCTTCAGATTTCTCCCTCGCCGTGTAGAGGGTCGCCGTCTCGATGTCGTCTAGTGGATGAATTCTTTCTTCTCTCTTTCTACCGTGAACCACGCCGTCTGTTGTCTGCAACAAAAGCTTCCTGGCCGACTCACCAAACAACAATCTTTTTTAACTTTCAATTCTTTTTATTACAAGCGTTAGTTATTTAATCAGCTGGGAGACATTCACATTCACTACGTCGAGAGAGAGAGAGAGAGAGAGAGCAAATCACTACTTTATCGTAGTTACTTAACAATTATTTTCTTAACCATTCATAGAGGGGGGAAGGATATCTCTCGCTTGTATTTTCTTAGGGAAATATTTCCCTTATCTGTTATAAATTACATGGTAACAATCACGTCTCATCGGTTCGCCTCCAAAACCCAGACTCTCTAAAAACTCGCTTCTCAAGAAGAACGAGTGACGTCACGGATCCCTCTGTTTCCCACACAAGGGCCCGTGACGTCACAGAGCCTCTCGCAGGTACACATTGACCCTTTATCTGGGATCTCGTCACACGGTGACCTTGTCACGTCTATGATTTCCGACTGTGAGAACAGGCCCTATTCTGCACTCGACTGCCGGGTCCACCCCGTGTAAATTCGCGCAAGTCAAACCAACGATTTCCAACAGATACGTCCATTCCCATAGGGCTATTATCCAACAATTAGCCATCCGTTATAGCGGTTTCTACGCCAGACAGCTATTTCAATGCTTCCCTTCACAAAAAAAATCAGAGATTGGAGCTCAGTCGAGCACCTTCCATATAAAATACAATAGAGTAGAAAAGGACTGCTGTTATGATACCCTCCTCCCATGCATTACCTTCTCCTTTTCTTGGGGATGTAGTGTAGTAGATGTTCTTTCGCCTTGACGCCATATTCCCATTCATTAATTCCTCTTTTCTTAACGGGGTAGTGTAGTATCTGTTCTGTTGTTATGATACCCTCCTCCCATGCATTACCTTCTCCTTTTCTTGGGGATGTAGTGTAGTAGATGTTCTTTCGCCCTGACACCATATTCCCATTCATTAATTCCTCTTTTCTTAACGGGGTAGTGTAGTATCGGTTCTGTTGTCATGATACCCTCCTGCGAGAAAGGGGTCATAAGGGGAAAGAAGAGATCACCTTCCACTAGATTGTGAAGACAAGAAAGAATCCCCTTGGCGCCACCTCCCCGGATGTGGCAGCATTATCAATCGGGTCGCATAGAAACCGAAACCACATCTCTGTTCATAATCGAAGAGAAATCGCCAGCAGAAATGATCGATACTCGTTATAAATAATTTCCAATAATTATTCAATATTTGTTTTGGTTTTGGTTTTTTGCCCCGTTTTTATCCGAATGTAACGAAACAATGAAATCAATCGAAAAGTCAATGAATTATAAATGGTATCGATTGCTCTTTCGCGAGGTAATTATTGACGACCACGATGCGATGGTAGGGGGGGGGATATAATTTTCTTTTCTATCTTAAATACAACAAAATCAAAATCAACCGTAACGAACTACTAGCTCGTTTACTGGACGAACAAAGACTCTAACAGCAAAATCTCACCCCTTCACTGTAGAGGTCCCGAGATGCCGGAAGATCTTCTGACTTTAATAGCGCTTTTTTCGGTACTGATATCGATCCTGACCCAGCTTTCGTGACGTTCGACTCGGAATCGTTCGGCTGTCCTACGCAAACGCTCGAGTGTTGACGAACCCGTTTTCTTCTGCCTGTCCGTCGTCGTCCGCTGTGCTCAGCGCAAAAGAAAACATGGAACAGTGAGCAAGTAAGAATAGATAATAAAATTTAAAAAATATGTCGTGATAAAAGTAATTCTGGTACTTTTTTTTTTTTTTTGGTTTCTTCAAAAAAATTCTTTGTAAATAAAAATACAGTATTCATTTTATAACTGTTTTTTTCTGTTGTTTCTTTCAAAAATATTCTTTGTTTGTTTCTTTAAAAAATTCCTTACCCTAACCCTAACCCTAAACCGTACCCGTAACCCTAACCCTAACTCTAACCTCTAACCCTAACCCTAAACCGTAACCCTAAACCCTAAACCCTAACCCTAAACCCTAAACCTAACCCATAACCCTAACCCGTAACCCATAACCCTAACCCTAACCCATAACCCTAAACCCTAACCCATAACCCATAACCCTAAACCCTAACCCTAAACCCTAAACCGTAACCCTAACCCGTAACCCTAACCCGTAACCCTAACCCTAACCCGTAACCCTAACCCTAAACCCTAAACCCTAAACCTAACCCATAACCCTAACCCGTAACCCTAACCCATAACCCGTAACCCTAACCCTAAACCGTAACCGTAACCCGTAACCCTAAACCCTAACCCGTAACCCATAACCCTAAACCCTAAACCGTAACCCTAACCCGTAACCCTAACCCTAACCCATAACCCTAAACCCTAACCCGTAACCCTTACCCGTAACCCTAACCCTAAACCGTAACGCTAACCCTAAACCCTAAACCCTAAACCCTAACCGTAACCCTAACAAAAAAACAAGCAAAACATTATTATCATAGGACGCAGCACCGTATCAAAATTGTCGTCTTCTACAAATCGGCTCGTCAACTCTCGGGCGTTTGCGTAAAACAGCCGAACGCTTCCGAGTCGAACGTCACGAAAACTGGTTCAGGATCGATATCAGCACCCTCTTTTCTTTCGGATCACTTGGCTTTGGAATTACCTCCCTGCTCATTGTTTCCCAGCCCGTATACATAAATTGAAATGTAATGTGAACAAACATCTTGCTGCCCATCTTCGCGAACAGGTTGCCAGGCGGATAAATCTGGCCCTTATCAAAGTAGCCCCTTAGGTTTCAGTAGTAATATGTTTTCTTTGGCGTGAACAAAAGTAGATAGATTCGAAACCTAAGTATGACAGACCAACAAAAGTATTAAGCGTGACAGACCAATGGAAATGTTATTTCGATCATAATTTTGATGAATCTGCACGAAATACTTTATCGAATTTAAGTTTAACAGAGAAACGAAGATGATGTTGTAATTTTGTAATGAAAAGAAAAAGGGACTCCTCTTCAACAACACCGCAACAAACAACAACAAATCTCAACTCTGATGTTTTATTCCAGCTGTCAAACAAAACCGGTGCTTCCATATTATTGGAGACAGATAAAATCTGGTGATTGTATAATAAAATGCCGAAAAGAAAAATCTATTTCAAACATGATTATAACAGACCAAATAAATATTATTTAAAACTTTAGCGTCACAGACAAAAGTTAATACTATTTACAACTTAAGCGTAACAGACCAAATAAATACTATTTGAAACTTAAGCGTGACAGACCAAATAAATACTATTTGAAACTTAAGCGTGACAGACCAAATAAATACTATTTGAAACTTCAGCGTAACAGACCAAATAAATACTATTTGAAACTTAAGCGTAACAGACCAAATAAATACTATTTGAAACTTAAGCGTGACAGACCAAATAAATACTATTTGAAACTTAAGCGTGACAGACCAAATAAATACTATTTGAAACTTAAGCGTGACAGACCAAATAAATACTATTTGAAACTTCAGCGTAACAGACCAAATAAATACTATTTGAAACTTAAGCGTAACAGACCAAATAAATACTATTTGAAACTTAAGCGTGACAGACCAAATAAATACTATTTGAAACTTCAACGTAACAGACCAAATAAATACTATTTGAAACTTAAGCGTAACAGACCAAATAAATACTATTTGAAACTTCAGCGTAACAGACCAAATAAATACTATTTGAAACTTCAGCGTGACAGACCAAATAAATACTATTTGAAACTTAAGCGTGACAGACCAAAAAAAATGGCATTGCAAACTTCAGCGTAAGAGACAAATACATTCATTTCAAACAAACGAACCGACGGACAAGGTTTCTCATTGAATATTTAAGGACACATTTAAACGAATTATACTTGCGATCGCTCGTTGGCTAATATTTAATTTTTGTCCTCGATCGAATAATGTCATTTACTGAATTACAAATGAAATTGATAAATCGTACACTCATCGTCGCTCGGCTGTTCGAGGCTGGCGTTTTGTAATTTGCCTTCAGAGTCGCCATTTTGTTTTTGCTTTGTTGTTGTTTCTGGTTTTTGTTTTTGAAGATTTATAATTAAATAAACGGAAAATTTGATCAATTCTGTCTTCACATCACGTGGTCTTTAATGTAGCTAACTATATAAGCAGGTCTGTTAATATCTATCTAAGACTTGTCATATCTATCTATCTATCTATCTATCTATCTAAGACTTGTCATATCTATCTATCTATCTATCTACCTATTTATCCAAGACTAGTCATATCTATCTATCTATCTATCTATCTATCTATCTATCTATATATATATATATATATATATATCTTTCAATCCATCCATCTATATATCTATCTATCTTTCAATCCATCCATCTATCTATATATATATCTATATATCTTTCAATCACTCCATCTATCTATCTATCTATCTATCTATTTTTCAATCCATCTATCTATCTATCTATTCATGTCTATCTATCTATCTATTTTTCAATCCATCTATCTATCTATCTATCTATTCATGTCTATCTATCTATCTATCTATCTCTCTATCTCTCTCTCTATATATATATATATATATATATAATATATATATATATATAAATTTTAAATCTTGGCCATTGCCAACTTATCTATCCCAGCGACTTCCTCTGATGATAAGATTTTGATCTTTGAAAAGCCTGGCTTAAGGAAAATTTAACTTGAATAAATTGCCTTTTTGCGGAATATACCTTGCTTTGAACTTTTGAATTGAATTTTGATTTGGCTTTTGCTTTCTCTAATTCCTTTCCATTCTCCTTCATTATATATATATATATATATATATATATATACATATTATAATATAAATTGAAATAATAAAATAAGGTGCCAATCAAATTTCATTAAAATTCAAAGTTCAAGCAAAGTATCCTTAAGTCCTTAGCTCATGAGTTTTCAAAGATAAATCTTCTCCTCAGAGGACCATTACCGCAGTGACATCACTACAGGTAATAAAATTTCACTTTGAAAATATATAAAAAATATATACAAAAATACATAAAAGTACATAACATCAAATATATCAACCCCAAAACATACTTTTTTGTTGAATCTATATAATCCATCGATGTTATAAAGTTTAAAATACATAATCAGGAAAGATATCCAGAAGTCAAGAAAGCTGACTGAAAATTAATCGAGGTAGTGAGTGAAAGTCCAAAAACGAGAAATTGAAAGAATTGAAAAAGTAGTCCAGCCGTGAGATGCGTCAGCAATCAATGAAATGAACAGTATCCAATGTTTATGTTAATACGATAAATAAATCAAATCAAATAAAAAGTTCAATAAACTCACTCAAAATTCCCAGAGATTTATACGAGCATTACAAGTCAAATCAAAGTTCGCTTGTCCAGTGGTAAAATCCGTTAAATCCGATTTGAAAAAAAATAAAATTTAATTGAGTCGAAAAAGCCGGTCATATCTTCCGCCGAATCGAAATAAAAACAATTCAATGAATAAATTTTGAAATTATTCGTCTTCCCGCTTCACTCATTACCTGGATTAATTGTAATAACAAAAACAGATAGATAGATAGATAGATAGATAGATAGATAGATAGATAGATATAATGATACTAAAGCTCACGTCTATAATTCTTATTCTTATTTGGGTCAAAATACATTCTTAAAATGTCTAAGTTTAAAAGCTGAAGCTTAATGCGTTTTAAGAGAGGAATTTAAATTCAAGGAAGCTTGCTTGATTTGTATCCAACGTCAAATTTAATGCAAATCTGAAATATTTAAATTTTCAAATTTTGGGGGCGTATTTCTTAATTGATGTTTAAGTGCTATTATTTAAACGTTCATAAAAATCGGAGTTATGAAAATTTCCCGAAACGGCTTTAACCCCCTTTTTTAGCCCCACCCCCCCCTTTTGTATAAAATTAAGACGACGACATGCGACGGCCATCCCCTATGTTACTAGGAGATAGGAGTAGAAATAGAGGAGAGAGGGAAAGACAGGTGAGAGTAGGAGGAAAGGCGAGGAAGAGTGAGTGTAGGGGGAAGGTATAGGTAAGAGAGAGTGAGAGTGGGAGGAAAGAAGAGGGAAGAGGAGAGAGGAATGGGAAGAGTGGAAGAATGGGAGAAGAGAGGGGGAATAGGATGAGAGAAGATGTAAGAGAGAGTGGGAGGAGAGAATAGGAAAAGAGGAGAGGGATAGTGGGAGGAGAGAATAGGAAAAGAGGAGAGGGATAGTGGGAGGAGAGAAGAGGAAAAGAGGAGAGGAGTAGTGAGAGGAAAAGAGGAGTGGGGGTAGTGGGAGGAGAGAAGAGGAAAAGAGGAGAAGGGTAGTGGGAGGAGAGAAGAGGAAAGGAGGAGAGGGGGTAGTATGAGGAAGGAAGAAGAAAATAGGAGAGAGGGTAGTGAGAGGAGAGGAGAGGAGTAGAGGAAAGGGGGAGAGGGGATAGTGGGAGGAGAGGAGGGGGAGGGGGTAGTGCGAGGAGAGAAAAGGAAAGAGGAAAGGAGGAGAGTTTGTTCTTTCCTCTCCACAAAACCAATTACGTGTGAAACGATGCGGTGAGGCAGGGGCGAACCCTGCACGTCGTGTAAGTGATCGCTCCGCAACACAAGTCGCCTTCGATCCGAAAAGACCAACGACGCATCGGAACTACAGATTCTAATCCGTTCCTCTGCATTGGTCGCTGGTCAATTTCGGATTTTAATGGAAATATCAGATCCTGAAGGATTCCTTTATTAACTTTGGCATCCGAATCGGAACAACCACTTCCCGGAAATTGTTCCGTTGGAAAACTTAAATATTGGCGTTTTTGCTACGGGTTAGGGTTAGGTGATTCAAGGTCGTTACTGACCTCCACGGGTCAAAATGACTGAATTGAACGCGTTGTGGTTTGCAGTAAAAAATAATTGAAGAATAAATTTTTAAAAAATAAACTAAAATAAACAGGGACTGCATCCCTGAAGGTTAAAACATGGTCGTCTTCAAAGCAAATGTCCACAAATATGTGTCATATACCGTCCTTATAAGTATCATTCTGTTATTACGTAATAGTAAATGACAGTAAGAAATGGAAAACTAAAGAAATGCGCACGGAAAGTGACTAATAAAAATAAAAATAATAATAATAATAATACTACTACTACTAATAATACTAATAATAATACTACTACTACTAATAATAATAACATTAATAATAATACTAACAATAATAATAACAACAACAACAACAACAATAATAACAGTAGTAGTAGTAGTAGTAGTAGTAATAATAATAATAATATAACCACCAGAAATACTAATAACCCGAATTAAAATAAAGAATGTTAATAATGCAGTGAAAAAAATGTAATTGCAAAAGTCGGCGGGACAGTTATTAAAGTGGAGGGGCCCGGCGCACATTGCGCCCAGAATGCCAAATATGGGAATAAATTCAATATCTTGACTAAAAATGATCCTCCGATAGTGGTTGAGAGCTCGTTAGAAGCTGAATGGAATTCTCTTGGTGATAGAAAAAGAAAAATTCAAAATATTTCAATTTTTTCGCGTCTAGGCTCAAATTACCTTATTTGGGCATATTGGGGAAAAATAACTGTTTGGGGCATATTTTGGTTTAAAATGATCGTCTGGTAGTGGTTGATGGCTCGTTAGAAGCAGAATGGAATACTCTTGGTGATAGATGAAGAAACATTGTAAAAAAATTCAATTTTTTGGCGTCTGGGTACAAACTACCATATTAGGGCATTTTGGACCAAAAATACCTTTTTTGACATAATTTAGACATGAAATGATCTTCTGATAATGGTTGAGGTCTTGTTGGAAGCATATTAGCAAGTCGCTTCTGGTGAAAAAAGAACAAACAGAAATCTCAATTTTGGGGGGCCTGGACCCAAATTACGATATTTCGTCATTTTAGGCCAAATACACCTTTGTGGACTTAATCTAGACATAAAATAATTTTCTGACACTGCTTGATGGCTCATTTGAAACATATCAGCAAGTCGCTTCTAGTAAAAATGACAAAATTCAAGAATCAATAGGTTTATCAAATATAGAGAATACATAAAGTTAAAAGTATTAACTGACAA
>OY744554.1:6053311-6060811 GCA_963556195.1 Sepiola atlantica | reverse complement strand
AGCCATACCGAGCGACCTTATTTAGGCTTCGAATGTATTATATTGAATATTTTGTGAGTATTTACTTGTAAGAGGAAATATCCTCATGCCAGGTTGTCCTGACACACCCTTATACAGAGAGACCTTAGACATCAACGTTTCGTCTTTATTGAAAGACTTCCTCAGGATGAAGAAAACAATGTAGAAAAAGCATACAGAATATTAATTTTGATTTGTCCGAAAGTGTCCAGACTCGGGCATGGCTGTTGCCGTGAACAAGCAGAGAATGAATAACATGATTTTGGTTGTAGCGTTATCAGCAGTGGCCTGTCTCCTTCAAAGGACGTGATCATTACGTCGGATAATTTTATCTCCACTTTTCTTCAAATATATATATATATATATATATATATAGTCCATATACGAGAAATTGAAGGAGCTGAGCATGTTATCCAGTCGTGAAATGTGTCAATATTAGTTGACGCTTATATCTTTTGTTGGATTGCTTCATATATATATATATATATATATATATATATATATATATATATATATGAAGCAATCCAACAAAAGATATAAGCGTCAACTAATATTGACACATTTCACGACTGGATAACATGCTCAGCTCCTTCAATTTCCATATACGAGAAATTGAAGGAGCTGAGCATGTTATCCAGTCGTGAAATGTGTCAATATTAGTTGACGCTTATATCTTTTGTTGGATTGCTTCATATATATATATATATATATATATATATATATATATATATATATATATGAAGCAATCCAACAAAAGATATAAGCGTCAACTAATATTGACACATTTCACGACTGGATAACATGCTCAGCTCCTTCAATTTCTCGTATATGGACTGCTATTTATAACTTGGATTAATCGTCAGTCAACCCTCTGAATATCTTTCCTGATTATGTTTTTCAATTTGTATGACCTGGATGGATTGTATAGATTCAACAAAAAGTATGTTTTTGGGTTGATATATTTGATATTATGTATTTTAATTCGGCCCAGAATAAATCTGGTGGACTATCAAGAATTCCCTCGACCCAGAATGAATTTGGTGAATCCAGTTCACCACTCTTAAATAACTTTGCTTTTGTAAATATTCAAGGTCTTTGTCCTCAGACCGTTCCAAGCAAAGTACCGTTTATCAAAAATGAACTTAACAGTGACAATTCTCTTTTTATTGGCTTATCGGAAACTTGGTTAAATTCGCACAGAGATGCTGAACTTGAAATAGAAGGTTTTACACTCTTCCGATGCGACACATCAAGAAAAGCCAAAACACGTGGAAGGCACACCGGCGGTGTTGCTCTTTATGTCCGTGATGATATTGGATGTTCCTGTAATGTAATTTTTTCTCATGCGTCTGAATGTGTGCAGATGTTATGCCTTTACTCCTCCTATGAAGATTTAGCCATTCTTGTTACTTATAGACAACCTGATGACAGCTACCATGGACACCCATCCACACCAAATGATTTTAGTTCTCCTCTTAATAAAGTCAAACATATATTATCAACAATAAACCCTGCTCCAGATATCATTGTCGGTGGAGATTTTAATCTCCCTCACGTATCTTGGCCTGATGGACAGGCTATTCCAGGAGCATCAAATGCTGAGCGATTGATGATAAATTCACTGAACGAATTCTGCAATGAGCTTTTTTTGTCACAGCATGTGCTGTCTCCCACGCACAAAGATGGGAATATCCTTGATCTTGTTTTCACCAATAATTCTGATTTGATTCATGAGAGCATCAATGTACCCTTACTGCAAAGCACATCTCACCACAGTCTCATCCAGCTTCAAACAACATATAAAGTTAAATATAAAAGTGAGGTATTGAATAATCGTGCACCAAGAACAATGTTCAATGCACTAAACTTTTTCAGCGAGGAAGTCGATTGGACTGCTCTTTCAGAGGAACTAAGCCATGCTGATTGGGAAGACTCATTAAGAGACATGGGTGCATCTGCAATGCTGGACACTTTTTATTTAATTGTCTACACTGCCTGCTGCAAGCATGTGCCATTGCGTAAATCAGAATGCGAGAAAAGAACGCCCAAGGTGGTAAGATACCGTCACTCACTTTCTAAAAGAAGACGGAAGATAAAAAAGCGTCTTTTGAAAGTGTCATCGCCTGCTGTTATTTCCAAACTGTCCAAGGAATGTTTGGATATTGAAAGGAAACTGCAGAAGTCTTTTGCTGACTCTAACGCTTTTATGGAGGGAAAGGCTGTCAACTCCATTAAAAGTAATTCAAAATATTTCTTTTCATATGTCAAGAAAAAGTCCAAAGTCAAGACAAAAGTTGGTCCATTGGTGGACCAGAATGGTGTTCTTACTGGTAACAGTACTGAGATGGCAGAAATTTTGTCAAAACAATACACAGACGTTTTTAGCAAACCAATGCAAAGCAGTCAAGCTTCACATAATCGCACTTTTGATATAAGTTCTATACTGTCAACTGTTACTCTAACTGCAGCCGATTTTGAGCTTGCAATTGATGAACTCTCTCCGTCAGCTGCTGCGGGTCCTGACGGCTTTCCTGCATTACTACTGAAAAACTGCAGGGCCCATTTGGTCCATGCTCTCGTATTTCTATGGACGAAAAGTCTTGAAGAAGAGGTCGTTCCAAGCAAACTAAAGAATTCTCTTATTACACCCATTCACAAAGGTGGAAGCAAGTCGGTGGCTGCCAATTATAGACCAATAGCTTTGACCTCCCACCTCATTAAACTTTTTGAGAAAGTCATACGGAAACACATAGTTAGACACATGAATGAAAATAACCTGTTCAATGACAGTCAGCATGGGATGAGATCTGGAAGATCTTGTTTAAGTCAACTCCTTGAGCAGTTTGACACCATTCTATCAATTCTTGATGATGGCGCTAATGCAGATGTTGTCTACTTAGATTTTGCCAAAGCTTTTGACAAAGTTGACCACAAAATAGTTCTGCAGAAAATATTTGATCTTGGCATTCGTGGAAGCATCTTCAAATGGATCGAATCCTTCCTGAGTAATCGCCTCCAAACAGTTATGGTTGATGGTGCAACCTCGAAGCCACAACCTGTCATTTCTGGAGTTCCCCAGGGAAGTGTATTGGGACCCATAATCTTCCTAATCCTTATTGGGGACATTGATGAAGATATCGCCATGTCAATAGTCAGGTCATTCGCCGATGATACAAGGGCCACAAAATCCGTTCGGTCTCCCGAGGATGCTGTGTTGTTTCAAAAGGATCTCGATCAGATCTACAAATGGACGGAGGACAATAACATGGAGCTAAATGACGTGAAATTTGAGCTTCTCCGCTATGGTAATAACGACCAGCTAAAAAGCGAGATATCATACCACACTCCGTCAGGAAAAATGATAAACATAAAGCAAGAAGTAAAGGACCTCGGTGTATCTATGTCTAGTGATTGTCTTTTTAGCAATAAAATAAACAAAGTTGTGGAAAAAGCCAAGAACCTCATTGCCTGGATCCTGAGGACATTTAAAACCAGAGAATATCGTGCAATGGTCACGCTGTATAAATCCTTGGTCATTCCAGTTTTGGAATACTGTTCTGTCTTGTGGAACCCAAGTAGCCCTAGGCTCATCCAAAAGCTTGAAGCCATTCAGTGGTCCTTTCTACGGAAAATTCAAGCTGATCGGAACTACTGGTCATGTCTGAAGAAGACAAAAATGTTCTCGCTGCAAAGACGACGTGAAAGGTACCGGATAATTTACATCTGGAAGATATTGGAAGGAAAGGTACCGAACATTAATGGCCACATTCAAGCCCGAGACAATGAACGCCGCGGGAGGCACTGTATTGTTCCCTCGCTAAAAACTGGTGGGAAAATACGAACCATTTTTGAAACGAGCTTACCTGTACAGGGGTCACAACTCTTCAATGCCATGCCTAGGTGTATTCGGGATATAAAAAATGCTGCTGTGGAACAATTTAAGCGCTCTCTTGATGCCTACCTCGCTAATATCCCGGACCAACCCCAAATTGTCGGATACACGGCGTGCAGGCAAGCCGACACCAATTCTATCGTGCACATGCAAGCACATGCTGGTGCGGTTCCTTTGTCTCACAGGATCCTCACATCAGCCAGGGCGAGTTGAACAACCAGCAAGCCTGAACACGCCTGTTCGAAGCACCAGACAAAAAAAAAAAAATGTATTTGTGTATATAATTTTATATATTTTCAAAGCTTAATTTTATTACCTGTAGTAGTATAACTGCGGTAATGGTCCTCTGAAGAGAAGAATTATCTTTGAAAACTCATGAGCTAAGGACTTAAGGATACTTTGCTTGAACTTTGAATTCTAATAAAATTTGATTGACACCTTATTGTATTACTTCATTTTATATTATAATATATATATATATATATATATATATATGAAAGGATTAAAAAAAATCCGACGGTATTAAATTAAAATGGAATAAGCGGAAGACCTAAAAAGCTCAACGTTTCGCCCAAATATTATATGGGCTTTGTCAAGAGCGAACGAAAAAAAAATGCAAAAAAAGACTAAAGACGAGAAAGTCTATAAATTATGAGAAATATATATAGTGGTAGGGTTTATGTAGAGAGGGAAGATATGTAAATATGTATAGAGTCAAAGATAAATACATAGCAAAAAAAAAATTAGTAACGGGAAAGAAAAGAAAAGATATATCTAGACACTGGTTGATTCCCTGAGTTTTGAATTCGTCTTCCTTTAGACCCCCTTTCTACTCTTTATTCTTTTCTTTTCTTTCCCGTTATTATTTTTTTTTTTTTTTAGTTATTAACAATTCTGAACATAGCCTGTGTAGACAAAAGATTTTGAAGCATCAGTTGGAGATCTTTAATGATTCAAATCCACCATAACGTTGAGAGATTTATGTTGTTTTGGGGCTTTTTTTCTCTCTCAATAGTTTTTCTTGAACTAAAACAATTGCCTCTCATTTCTTATTCGATGTTCTTAGTTTTAAATTTATCATTCTGACGTTTTTATCTTAAAGGGTCACACGATAAGGCCTCAAGAAATATTTTAGCAATTTTCTTTATTTTTTTTCACCCGCCCGTTTCATTGATTAAAAATGTTTCCTCTGAAATTTATCCTACGATTTTGTTGTACTCGAAATCTACTGATACATATATATATATCTATATATATATATATATATATATATATATATATATATATATATATATGTGTGTGTGTGTGTGTGTGTGTGTGCGTGTGATTATTTTTATTTACACATCATGTATAAAATCTGCGACATATTTTTTTAAAAAATTTGTTATCATAGCTTATCCCAAACAAGGCAGGCTGCCACTGTAGACGTAAGGGGCTACTAAGAAAAAAGGGTGATGGTTTGGGGGGTCAACCTGAATTAGGAGCTGCGCAGCGAGATGTCTGTTTACATTAGTTTTAAATTTCTGCATGTCAGTAACGTCAGGAAAGCAGGGAGCAGGGAGGGAGTTCCAGAGTCCAGCAGCACGAGGAAAGAAGCTTTTGGAGTAGAAAGCTCTTCGGCATCTGGGGACCTCCACAGTGTATGGATGAGATTTGGCAGATTGTCGGGTTGGTCTAGTGAATTTACGTCGTGGGGGTACCAGAGCAGCAAGCTCATCAGAGCACAATCTATTGAAGTACTTGTAAAACAGGCACAAGGAAGCAACATTGCGGTGATGGGATAGGGGCTGGAGCTTGGTGGATTATAAAGGACCTATGAAGTTGGCGACTCTTTTTTGGACCCTGTCTAAGAGGGGGAGACTAGCGGATGCTGCACCCGCCCAAGTGTGGCAACAATACTCCATGCATGGGCGGATGGTGGCTTTGTAGAGATAAAGGATAATGTCAGATGTGAGAAGTTTACTGGCACGGTAGAAGGAGCCCCCCATTCTTTGCAGCAGCTCTGGCAATGTTTTCGATGTATTTATTCCAATTCATGTTATCTGTGAAGGTTAGGCCGAGGAGTTTGAATGATGAACGTTCAGGCAGGGTGTTATTTGCCATGACAATCGATGGTTGAAGAGGTTTCTTGTAGTTATTGAAGGAAAGTAACTTTTTTTTTTGCGGCATTAAAAGTTACCATCCAATTTTTACCCCATTCCACTACAGACTGGAGGTCATTTTCTAAGGATTTAGCCATTGCCTCAGATATGTGCGCGTCGGTTTTACCCACATGCCGAGAGTAGAGCGTGGTGTCGTCAGCAAATATTCCTATCTCAATCGCAATGACATCAAGGAGGTCATTTATGAAAATCAGAAACAGTAGAGGTCCAAGAATAGATCCCTGGGGCACATCAGCATTTATGCCATGTTGCT
The DNA here is from genome assembly GCA_963556195.1 of Sepiola atlantica. Classification (NCBI taxonomy): domain Eukaryota; kingdom Metazoa; phylum Mollusca; class Cephalopoda; order Sepiida; family Sepiolidae; genus Sepiola; species Sepiola atlantica. Next base: position 6,054,486 of record OY744554.1, on the reverse strand, counting down.
TAGAAGAACAGCCATCCAATACAACCTGGATCTTTCGTTTTGTTAGAAAAGATTTAATTATATTAAATATTTGTCCAGTAATACCATATGAGTGCAGTTTTATGAGAAGCCCTTCATGCCAGACATTGTCAAAGGCCTTGGATATATCGAGCGCTACCGCCCTAGCTTCACCTGCCTTGTCCGGTGTCTGGTATATGCGTTCAGAGATGACCGTTAGGATATCTGCAGTAGATCGTGCGTGTCTGAATCCGTATTGATGATCAGAAAGAAGTTTAGCATTAACTAGGTGCCTGACTATCGCTAGATTGATTAATGATTCAAAGATTTTGGCAAAGATCGGGAGTAGACTAATTGGGCGGTAGTTTAGAGGATCAGTTCTATCTCCAGAATTCTTGAAGACTGGTACCACAGAAGAAATTTTCCAACTATCAGGGAAACAAGATTCGGTAAGGCATTTGTTGTATAGTTTGGAGAGGACAGAGGCCATCTCAGCACAGTATTTCTTTATTAATATTACTGGTAGAAGATCATCAGGCTCACAGGCTTTGGACGTGTCAAGTTTTTTTATGATGTCTCTCACTTGAGACGGGGTGATGACCAGGTTCTCAAGTGTGGCTTCAGTCCGCAATGGGAATTTAGGGAAGGAGTTGTTTGCCGAGTCCAGAGTGGAGTTTAAGGCGAAACGCTATGCAAGTAGTTCAGCCTTATCAGTTGCCGTGCACACAACATCGTTGTGATTTGATAGCGGGAGAATTGTCCATTGTTCATCACACTATTGTAAATTTTCCAGAAATCACCAGTACCTAGTTTCTGTGACTGAATGCGTTTTTTGGTTATCTCTGTATACCTTCTCTTTGCTTCATCTAGCACTACTTTGCAATCATTTCTCTAATTAATATTGAGCACTTTTTATAAGCCCGGTTGAAATTCTTTGGATTACTATCCTGTGGATGTTTACCTTGCCTTGTTTATTATTATTATTATTATTTGTACTCGCTAGGTGTTCTCACACAGATCATCGTCAGTGATTGCTCACCGACAACAACCAGTGGCATTTCCTGGAGTCTGAGTGACAACAAGTCTCCCCAGACTTCCAGTGTTCTTCGCCTCTTTTCGATAACGATGCGGTATCGCAACAGTCTCTTACCATTGATTTCTCGCTGGTAAGGACAATT
>OY744554.1:6043311-6048311 GCA_963556195.1 Sepiola atlantica | reverse complement strand
GGAAGGAAAAGAGGGGAGGAGGGGGGGGGGAGAAGAAGAAGGGGAGGGGATGGGAGAAAGGAGAAGAAGAAACAATCTGCGTGTAGGTTGGGGAGTCGAGGGGAGGTGGGTGTGTTTGATAATTAGTTATGTGAATGCGGCAAAGGAATTGCCCACGTTTCATAAGATTTGTCTTTTTAAAAAAGCAAAAATGAAACGCTTGTCACGGGGGACGAAAAGCGAAGGTAATTATATTGACAAGATTCGAGCAGACTTGCAAGGACTGATTAGTATGTGAATGGGGGAGTGGTAGATGCGGTGGGGGAGTCACATCGGTGCAGCCGTGATTTGCGCATGGAAGACGTACTTTTCGGAAAAGAATGACAAATAAGAATAGAAGAAATAATTGCTAATGTGGCAGAGATTCACGATTGAACGTAGAAGACATGTTTTCAATATACATACCTATATATATATATATATATATATATATATATATATATATATATATATATATATATATATATATAAATATATGTGTATGTGTTGTCATCCACATATTGCTGTTTCGCCGTAACACGGATCCTCAGTGTGGGTATAGCCGTGGAAAGTGTTTTTACGCTGAGATTAAAGATCCGATCGCCTGACCATCTGATATATATATATATATATATATATATATATATATATATATATATATATATATATATTATAAGCCCCCTTTACTAAAGGCTGGGCACTCTGAGTGAGTTTAATAACAAGCACCAGGGGTTTTTACCCCGCCTAATAAACCGGTATCGTCCGGGACTTTGGGGCTGGATATACGCCGGTCTATTGGGGGTTGCCGGTCCTGTGCAGTTCTAGGAGGTGCATTTATAGCTAGCGACGTCATGCTGTGTTAATACTACACTTACAGTGCCCTTCTAGACGGGTTTTCTAGGAGTTACAAATAATAAATATTTGTTCGTTTATTATCTATGTATGTATGTATATATATATATATATATATATATATATATATATATATATATATATATATATATATATATATATATATACAAGTATCATTAAAAATAACGGACATCTTGTGTCTGGATATTTTTTCTATGATCCTTTCCGTTTTTCTAATTAGGTTCTTAGTTTCAGACGGAAACTGGCTGATAAAATTGCCAAAGCTTCCCAAAGGGCTTTCGGATCCTTCCATAACATCATAACATCGCCAGGACTACACTTATCCTAACGTCTTTTAGAACTTGACGTCTCTTTCTGTTCATATCGTGATTCGACCCCTCGGGGTTAATACCATCAAAATGAGGAGGAAGAAAAGAAGAAAAAATAACTATAAGACAGTCTCGCCTGACAAAGTTGTTCTACAACGAAAGCTAGCACAAAAAATATATATATTAAATAAATAAATTTTTCATTTAAATTGCACGATTGTTTATTTTCAAAATATTTCACATATATATATATATATATATATATATATATATATATATATATACTGATTTTTAGTTTTGTTATGGTTTCTGAAAAATAATTAATTTATAAAATTAATTAGTTAAATAATTAATTAGTTAAATAATTAATTAGTTAAATAATTAATTAGTTAAATAATTAATTAGTTAAATAATTAATTAGTTAAATACTTAATTAATTAACTAATTAATTAGTTAAATAATTAATTAGTTAAATAATTAATTAGTTAAATAATTAATTAGTTAAATAATTAATTAGTTAAATAATTAATTAGTTAAATAATTAATTAGTTAATGTGGCTCCGCCAAATTTTAGGTACAGCGTATAGAGAACTCCATTTTTAAACGTACTTTGCGGAAGTAGTCACTGCCAAACTTTCCAGCAACATTTCAACCTTATATGTGTGCTGTTTATGTTGCAGAGTCTGTCTGTCAAGAGCTGGTCTACTGAGATCCCATGGTAGGAGCCCCATAAACAAATGTCAAACAGGAGTTTAATATATCTACATAGAAACAGAAACCAGTTGCCTTGTGAGTCATATCTGAAGCAAGACTTGCTAAAATAAGTCGGGCCTGCTAAGCCATCTGCTTGCCCACAACCGGGCATTGCAATATTGTGAAGATGACCTGCTTCTGTGAAGAACTGGCAATGATTTATATATATATATATATATATATATATATATATATATATATATATATATAAGGAGATTGTAGTTTGCTTGAAGCATATAAGTGCAGGTTAGTAGTCCGAGGCTGTAGCAATGCAATGTAGTTGCCGGAAGGTGGAAAGGGTGAACAGAAATAAACAAGAAGAGAAAACGAATCTCAAAACGATTTATTAATATTTCACGTAAAAACTTTTGCCGAACTTTTTATTTACCAGACAGTATTTACTATTCTGGTATTTAATCATTTTTTCGTGAAATATTAATAAATCGTTTTGAGATTCGTTTTCTCTTCTCGTCTATTTCTGTTCACTTTTTCCCCGTTCCGGCAACTACATCGCATTGCTACAGCCTCGCACTACTAACCTGCACTTATATATATATATATATATATATATATATATATATATATATATATATATATATATATGTATATGTATATGTATATATATGTATGTGTATATGTATATATGTAGATGTATATGTATATATATGTATGTGTATATGTATATATGTAGATGTATATGTATGTATATGTATATATATGTATGTGTATATGTATGTATATATGTAGATGTATATATATATGTATATATGTATATATATGTATGTGTATATGTATGTATATATGTAGATGTATATATATATGTATATATGTATATATATGTATGTGTGTATGTATGTATATATGTAGATGTATATATGTATATATATGTATGTGTATATGTATGTATATATGTAGATGTATATGTATGTATATATGTATATATATGTATGTATATATGTATATATATGTATGTGTATATGTATGTATATATGTATATATATATGTATGTGTATATGTATGTATATATGTAGATGTATGTTTATGTATATGTATGTATATGTTTATATATATGTATGTATATGTGTCATTTTTTTTCATCAAAAAACAAAATAACAAACTTTTTTCTTTTGTTTCTTTGATAAATGTCCTTGGTGTGATGTGTCCACGCCGATGTCGTTTGCGGTTATGAATTCAAATTCTGGTTGTCGAACGAAGAAAAACATTGGCGTGCTCGTAGTTAATGAAATAAAATGGGTCGTTCATTTAAAAGCATTGCTGGGTCCGTATTATAAATTGAAAATAGAAGCCTTTATCAATGCCAGATTAATTTATTATTATTTTTTTACTTTAATCTTATTAATTTCGGAATAAAATTCCATCAATCGGCGTGGGCACATCACACCAAGGACATTTATCAAAAAAACCTAAGAAAAAAGTTTGTTTATTTTTGTTGTTTGATGAAAAAAAAAGATTGTCTTCATGTTTACCGCTCGCCGCAATGGACATAAATATAACTTAATTTTTCCGTATCACGTGACAATTTCCTATGGCCGAGAGGGGAAGTCAAAGGTAACTCTGTGAACCAAGTTCGTGCCTTGTGACTGTCTGAAATTGTCACTTCCCTACACTGATGAGAGTCGAAAGCTCGGAACGACGTCATATGTAGGTAAAATATAATTTAATATTTATTCATGAAAAAAAAATGGCACAATACTGGTCAACTCTGATGATGGAATTTTATTCCGAAATTAATAAGATTAAAGTAAAAAAAAAAATTAATCTTGCATTGATAATGGCTTATATTTTCAATATATATATATATATATATATATATATATATATATATATATATATATATATATATATAATTATTTCTATTTTTATTCTAATTTTATTTATATTTATCTTTATTTTTATTTTTATTTTTATTTTTATTTTTATTAAGGCTTTTATTAAGGCTATTATCACTGCGACTATCGTAGGTATGATTGGCAGGCGTTATCATTGTTATCATAATCGGTTTTGTTAATGCTAAAACTGGTAACACCATGAAACTTCTCTTATAAAATGATTCCACTAGTATTGATCTCGGTATAATATAATCACAATATAAAAAAATATAATCACAACAAAATTCACTACAAATAATAAACAAAACATTAAAATAAAATAAATAAAATGCAGAAGTAGCAATTAATACCCTAAATTAAAATTATCAAACATTTTTATCCACATGATAATTACTTATTAGAATTAAAATAAAATAGGAATGACGGTTATAATCATAATTTTATTCTCATTTTAAATTTAACTCACTCTGGCCGTCGCCCCATCTCCCTTCCTCCCACCCCGGCCGAAATTGAGATCATCACAGCACAAACACGTGAAAATCTCCCACGCAATAATTTGAAACACGACTTGTTGGGGTCCTCCCCCCTCCCCTCTCATGTCCCATGTCACCGTTATAGACAAAGCCCCAACTCTGTCCCCCTCCCCCTCCAATGTATTTTCAATTTTCAATCTCCCGTTAAGGTGAAGTAAAAACTTATGCCATTTGAATTCCATCGCCAGCCCGATGAGTTGGTCGCTATTTGCACCAATGAAACAAAACTTGTTTTGTCGCAACTAATGGAATAAAATCAAAATATATATATATATATATATATATATATATATATATATATATATATATATATATATATATATATATATATAATTAGTCTTGGAGGATTGTACAACTATATGGTAAAGAAAACAAACACTTTTAGTCCCAGTCGTTCGATGGAAAATCACTTTTTTGTAAGTCAATTTACTTTTTACAGTCACTATATTAGTTTGCTTCCAAGAATTTACGCTAGTCTTAACATTATTTAAGGGATCATCAGTTGTTTACCATGAAAAACTGTTTCGGAAATTTAAAAACCAAACAGTATTTTATCTCATGGCTTCACAGTAGAGTTGATTAGACCCAACTTCCCTTAAAAGACAAGAACAAAAACGTTCCGTATATTAGATCTAAGTTTTTTTCCAGATCAATGTTTTGCTAAC
>OY744554.1:5962939-6030439 GCA_963556195.1 Sepiola atlantica | reverse complement strand
ATTTCTAGGTTTTCGCAGCAGCTGTAGGATAGTTTAAGGTTATTTATAAACCTAATCATTTTGTGGTCAACTACAATCCACACAAACCGTGTGGGAGGAAGCTGGGTTCATTGCAAATTAAAATTCAAAGTGATGAGCGGGACTAGCCCGGAAAACTTCGAGGGTCACCTACAGGAATTTCTGTGGCGCCGCCGAATTAAAACAAATTTCTTCGGCAATATACTGTATTGGATACGCTATTATTATGACGCTTAATAAAATATTTGGCAAAAAACATTATTTTCACTAAATATTTCCAAAACAACATTGAAAAAAAAATCACATTCCGTTGCTCAAAAACATTATTTCTTGAAGAAAAAAGATTATTCTATTTTATTGATTATTTTCAATCAAATAAATTATTTTTCAAATAGTCTGTATTATGTTAATTATTTGGATATGATGAAAGAAAAGTCTGTAATTAATATGACAAAAAAAATGTTGTATCACTTTCAGGCATCCGTAGACACTTTCTTCAACCATTTTCCACCGGAAGCCAGCTTATACCCCTCTTATGCCCCTAGTTGGGGTATGAAAAATAGTTTTTAAAAATGTTCGATACACGTCATGTTGAAAGTTTATTTTTAAGATTACAAAAAAATAATGGTCAAAAACATTATTTCTTGAGAAAACAAAAGATTATTCTATTTTGTTTATTTTCTTCAATGAAATTTATTTTAAAGTTTTGAAAACAATCAAATAACTTATATTTCAAATAGTCTGTATTATGTTAATTATTAGAATATGATGAAAGAAAAGTCTGAAATTAATATGAAAAAAAGAAAAGTCTGGAATTTATATGAAAAAAACAAATTGTTGTATCACTTTCAGGCATCCGTAAACACTTTCTTCAACCATTTTCCACCGGAAGCCAGCTTATACCTTTGTTATGCCCATTCGCCAAATGTTTTATTTACTAATTTATTTATTATTACAGTTAAGTTGAATGAATCGTCACAATTTTTTTTATTTTGTGTGCTAAATATATGTTTTTTTATGGTTGTGTTCGTGTATTTCGTAGCCTGTTTGCGGTTGTCATTATGTTCGGTTTAATGTATTCCGTTATTCGATAACTGGAAAATGGTATGAAAACAGAATAACGGAATGTTAATCGTCTAATCTGTAAGCGAGAGTGTGTTTTTTTGTTTAACGTATTACGTTACTACTGTCGCAGCAATGATAAGAACTAACATAGATGAATGTCTAACGTGAAAATCAGAACACAAACGTTATATTACCTGAACGGAAACGAAGAGTGATGAGGGGAATTTGAAAAATTATACATTGTGACGTGGCAAAAAAAGCAAAGTTCCAAAAACTAAAACAAACAAACACAAGATGTTCCTTACGGTTCCTCTCCTTCACCAACAACTGTCATGACGTTCACTCTTACTATCAGCAGCAGTAGCAGTTCTCCCTTTTCTCTATCCACTGACAACACGAGACGTTTACTCTTACTAGCAACAGTAGCAGTTCTCCCTTTCTCTATCCACTGACAACACGAGACGTTTACTCTTATCAGCAGCAGTAGCAGTTCTCCCTTTTCTCTATCCACTGACAACACGAGACGTTTACTCTTATCAGCAACAGTAGCAGTTCTCCCTTTTCTCTATCCACTGACAACACGAGACGTTTACTCTTATCAGCAGCAGTAGCAGTTCTCCCTTTTCTCTATCCACTGACAACACGAGACGTTTACTCTTATCAGCAACAGTAGCAGTTCTCCCTTTTCTCTATCCACTGACAACACGAGACGTTTACTCTTATCAGCAGCAGTAGCAGTTCTCCCTTTTCTCTATCCACTAACAACACGAGACGTTTACTCTTATCAGCAACAGTAGCAGTTCTCCCTTTTCTCTATCCACTGACAACACGAGACGTTTACTTTTATCGGCAGCAGTAGCAGTTCTCCCTTTTCTCTATCCACTGACAACACGAGACGTTTACTCTTACTAGCAACAGTAGCAGTTCTCCCTTTTCTCTATCCACTGACAACACGAGATGTTTACTTTTATCAGCAGCAGTAGCAGTTCTCCCTTTTCTCTATCCACTGACAACACGAGACGTTTACTCTTACTAGCAACAGTAGCAGTTCTCCCTTTTCTCTATCCACTGACAACACGAGACGTTTACTCTTATCAGCAGCAGTAGCAGTTCTCCCTTTTCTCTATCCACTGACAACACGAGACGTTTACTCTTATCAGCAGCAGTAGCAGTTCTCCCTTTTCTCTATCCACTGACAACACGAGACGTTTACTCTTATCAGCAGCAGTAGCAGTTCTCCCTTTTCTCTATCCACTGACAACACGAGACGTTTACTCTTATCAGCAGCAGTAGCAGTTCTCCCTTTCCTCTATCCACTAACAACACGAGACGTTTGCTCTTATCAGCAACAGTAGCAGTTCTCCCTTTTCTCTATCCACTGACAACACGAGACGTTTACTCTTACTAGCAACAGTAGCAGTTCTCCCTTTTCTCTATCCACTGACAATACGAGACGTGTACTCTTATCAGCTACAGTAGAAGTTCTCCCTTTTCTCTATCCACTGACAACACGAGACGTTTACTCTTATCAGCAACAGTAGCAGTTCTCCTGTTTCTCTATCCACTGACAGCACGTGACGTTTACTCTTATCAGCAGCAGTAGCAGTTCTCCCTTTTCTCTATCCACTGACAACACGAGACGTTTACTCTTATCAGCAGCAGTAGCAGTTCTTCCTTTTCTCTATCCACTAACAACACGAGACGTTTACTCTTATCAGCAACAGTAGCAGTTCTTCCTTTTCTCTATCCACTGACAACACGAGACGTTTACTCTTATCAGCAACAGTAGCAGTTCTCCCTTTTCTCTATCCACTGACAACACGAGACGTTTACTCTTATCAGCAACAGTAGCAGTTCTCCCTTTTCTCTATCCACTGACAACACGAGACGTTTACTCTTACTAGCAACAGTAGCAGTTCTCCCTTTTCTCTATCCACTGACAACACGAGACGTTTACTCTTATCAGCAACAGTAACAGTTCTCCCTTTTATCTATCCACTGACAACACGAGACGTTTACTCTTATCAGCAACAGTAGCAGTTCTCCCTTTTCTCTATCCACTGACAACACGAGACGTTTACTCTTATCAGCAGAAGTAGCAGTTCTCCCTTTTCTCTATCCACTGACAACACGAGACGTTTACTCTTATCAGCAGCAGTAGCAGTTCTCCCTTTTCTCTATCCACTGACAATACGAGACGTTTACTCTTACGAGCAACAGTAGCAGTTCTCCAGTTTCTCTATCCACTGACAACACGAGACGTTTACTCTTATCAGCAGCAGTAGCAGTTCTCCCTTTTCTCTATCCACTGACAACACGAGACGTTTACTCTTACTAGCAACAGTAGCAGTTCTCCCTTTTCTCTATCCACTGACAACAAGAGACGTTTACTCTTATCATTAGTAGTAGCAGTAGTCGTTGTTTCGTGTTCGTCACCGACAAACGAGACGTTCGCTCTCAGTGCTAGCAGTAGTTCTCCATTCTTCTCTTCACCGAAAACGGTCCAAAAACATGAACAACCTGGCGTCCAAAACAAAACTACACCCTCTAGCTAAAAATATCACTCTTTTTATTTGGCCATATCTAACTGCCTCGTAGTCAAATTGTTCTAGGTTCACGCTCGCGTGCGACCACTGTTTTCTTGCAGTTAGCGCATGCTTATCCACAAACCCAGATTACACAACACGAGACTAGCAGAAAGGCTAAACATATCAAAATCCACCATTCATGAGCATTTAATTAAATATTAAATGGCACGTATTTTTCTTGGCTTTTCATTTTTTTTTTAATTCGGCACGAACTTTCCGGACAGCCTGGTAGATAAAGGAAAAAAAAAACGATGAATGCTGTGATCTTTCTCTTGTAATTGGATCTTTTGTAACGTTAACGAATTGTTGTTTTTGTTGTTCTTTTGTAATTATTATTATTTTATTATTATTATCATTATTATTATTATTATTATTATTATTATTATTATTATTAATTTTCTTTGATCTTTAATCCGATTATCGGATATCGATTGATATTTATTAATTCAGTTTTTGTTTTCTCAATTAAATTTCTCTCGGTTTCTTGATTCGGTTCGTTTCATGGCAATTCGATCTCGTGAAATTAAATTTCAATTCGTCGAAATCTATTCAAGGTCACGTGTATGTATCTCCGTATATTGAATTCCATAATATTATTATCTGTTATTAAGTTTAGATTACAAGTAAAAAAACAAAAAACAAATGCGTATTTGTTTAAAAGAAACATGCACGCATATATGTTTGGGTGCTTATCTAGTTTTACCGAAACATTCGAAAAAAAACAACAACAAAAAAACAAACTGAGAAATATCTGTTTGTCACAGCCGTATGCAAAGGTGGTCGATCTGTCTTCACACAAGTTAGACACAAGGTCGTTTTTAACATGGCGAAAATTCAGCTGCCGAGAAACAGGGACTCCGATTTGAAACAAAAATAAAAATTGCCTCCGTCTCAAAGGAATTCTACTCCTCATACAGAAGTCAAGACAGATACTACACTTTATATTATTTATTTGCAAGCAAAATTAAAACAAATTCCATATACAAAATAAGTAAAAGGCTAGTGGAACGGTCCGTGGTCATCCTCTGTCCATTCCCAGTCTTCACTGTGTGCATTGTTTCTTTCAACCTTTCACCATTTGTCTATCACTTTCACTTCAGCAACAACCGCAGTACCACATTTAATCAATGGGCTAAATTGCTTAAAATAACCCTAATGGTTTCAAATTGAATTTCTTCACAAAACATATTTTATATTGAGAATTTCATGAAAAGCACAACAAAAGGCAGCAACAACAAATAAATCAGAAGCGGGTTAAAAACACCCTAACTATTTTTTTGTCATCTTTAAACCGGAAACTTCGCACAACTGTTGCTATCTGTAGCATATACGAGTCACGTGCTAATTTGTAAATGTTGTTTGTCACCAGATCAGAGTGTGATTTCCATTAAAAATTTAAGATTCGTGGTATAACAACACCCAGTATAGTAACAAACCCTAACCCTTACCCTAACAATGTTTTTCGTGTATTAGTAGCATTAAACATTATTAATATACAGCTGTTCAAAAGCAGCAGCGCAGTGAATGTTTTAATTACGTATCGACTCTTGATTGGTGGAAATCTCCGATCAGCACTTTCAGCGCGTAGAATAAAAACACAAATTCACAGCGTTTTTATTTATTTATTTTATTTTATTTATTATTATTAAAGTATAAAAAAATATAATAAGGAAAGGTAGTTTGCTTGAAGCATTGTTTGTAGTATGTATATGAGGTGTGTTAGAAGGCTATTACAATGCGAGAAATGGAAAAAATGGCGTTGAAGAATACGACAAACCAAGTATTATCTTCTTTTTTTTTTTAATTTTATGCATAGAGATTTATACTGTAGTAATGTGATAATGAAATGGTTTGGTTGATATGTAGTCATACCCTTAATGACAATAAAAGTTTAAAAATTTGGGAAATTCCTTGCTTTTGTACATTTAGTGTATATGAATTTTCATCTTAACCCCATTTAGGGCATATGATTTCAGTATGCTGGCATTTATCATGGAATGTCACTACTTTTGTAAAGGCTATGCCTCAAGACAATGGTAATTTTTAAGGGTTTTTTTTTAATTTTCTGGAAAACTAAGGTATATGGTAAACTGAAATTAAAATGCCATCAACTAGACCCTAGAACCTCTATCTCTGCCAAAAATCAGCTGAATCCATCAAATAGTTGATGAGATACAGGGTGGCACATACGTACACACGGATAACACAAAATCACTCCTGACCTTTCTGGATCTCTGGGGTGCCTTGACTAATGATGCTGAAATTGGACACACTTATAGAACCTATCAAATGAAAATGTTGTGCAAAGTTTTAAATAATTTGGTTTATTGGTATTTGAGTTATAACTGATCAAAGAAATGAGATTTCTAGCATGGGTCGTTTTTGAAGTCTATTAAGGGATAGAGCGCTATCGCGCATTCCTTTGATATATATATATATATATATATATATATATATATATATATATATATATATATATATATATATATAAGAGGGTTAATCTCTTATTTTTATCACCCCTTCTCCCTTTTAACGATTATTATCACAGAACCCCACGACTAGACACCGTGACCTTTTAACCTAACACTGCCCCTTAATTCCCTTTTCTCCTCTTCCGCCCGGCGACCAATTATCAGCGAGAATTTCTTCTTCTTTTTCCTCCATTTTCCATCTTTTTTAAGACGGTGTGTAACGTTTTGTCTCATCATTCAGGTCCGAAATGTTTACGCGTCTGATGAGACCCATCTAGGTCGAAATAATTCATAATGCGGACAGACCTAATGTGTGTCTAGTATATTTCCTTTAAATTTAGTCCTGCTCTGTTAATAAGTACATTGAGCTCTCTTACTCGGATTCCCATCGACACCATTTAACTCTGCACTATATATATATATATATATATATATATATATATATATATATATATATATATATATATAATGTTATATATATATATATAATATTAGATATGTGTATATATTTGTAGGTACAGAATTCATTAGCCGATCATTATGAGATTGTAACACCGCTGCTAAGCGTGAGGGTTGATAATGTGGGCTATATATATATATATATATATATATATATATATATTAGAAAGGTTTTCCCGTTGGGCCATCTATTGAGCTTACGTCAGATTGTTCGGGTTGGTCTTAGTAATGTAAGCTATATATATATATATATATATATATATATATATATATATATATATATATATATATATATGTGTGTGTGTGTGGGAGGTGATTTACCTACCCTTTAATAATAACTAAATGGTAGCAACCGGCTACCATAAATACCGGCTTTTGCCGGGAGAACATTGGGAGGCACATTTAGGCACTAGCACTGCCAACACTGACTTGTGTATAATTTCTCTGTTCAATACAATTCGTTATTATTATCTCTAAACCTGTTGTTCTTTTATTTCATTGTTGGTACCCGTAAACGGGTTCACAACAACTGGATCTCATCCTCGTCGCCAGTTGTTGTGAACCCGTTTAGGGGTCCACAACAATATATTAGAAAAGTTTTCCCGTTGGGTAATCTATTGAACTTAGGTCGGATTGTTAGGGTTAGTAATGTGGGCTATATATATATATATATATATATATATATATATATATATATATATATATTAGAAAATGTTTTCCGTTGGATCACCTATTCAGCTCACGTTAGATTGTTCGAATCAGGGTTAGGGTTAGTAATATATATATATATATATATATATATATATATATATATATATTAGAAAATGCTTCCCGTTGAGTCACCTATCGAGCTTAGGTCAGATTGTTCGACTCAGGTAGCGGTTTAGGAATATATGGCTGTTTTGTTTATACGTTATGCTTTGATTTTAATTGATTTGGTGCTAAACGCGCAGGATAAATGGCCGTATTTTAAGACATCTTATTAAATATCTTGCTTATTAGCATGGAGGAGTTCTGCGCTCTCTGAGTGCAGTCATCATTACTGCTTTTAACCCTGATCTTTTTTTTTATTGATTGCATTTAATTTTCTTTGTACTATTGTAAAAAAAACAACTCAGCGTTTGTTTTCGTTTTTTTTTTCGTTAATTTATTTTTATATTATATTTTTTTATATCCTATTTTTCTCCCGTAAAAAAAAAGTCATAAATACTCCCGTCCATATTCGACCCCCCCCCCCCTTCGCGATTAACGTTTCGGCGTCACGCCTTGAAAATCCAATTTAATAATTCCTTTTTTGACTTAATTAACTTTCGTATTAATTAACAAAACAGTGCTCGAGAAAAAGGAATATCACTCTGCTATCATCCTCACTCTCGTACCCTAACCCTAACCCTAACTCTCACCCTCGTACCCTAACCCTAACCCTAACCCTAACCCTAACCAATTCATCAAACTTTACACTCAGCGCGTTTTTTTCCCCTGCATTTCTGACATTCGCTTCCAGAAAATCCCACCAAGAAACAATGGCGTAATTTTCGGGGATTCTATATTATTGGGGACCGATGAAATTTTCCTTTTCCTTTTAGAAGAGTGACTTGAAAGGGGAGATAATTCAAACCGTTTTGTTGTGACCATAACACATAAGGAAATATCAGAGAATTAGTAAGAACATACATTTTTAAAAAGGGTACTTATGCAGTTTACTGACCCAGCTGAAATAATAACGTTATAATTTAGAAAGACATCATTGACATGGGTAAGTGAAGGTTGATTACCTATTCTGTACTTTAACCTAACACTTTTATAAACATTTTTTTAACATATTTCACCCATAACAAGGCAATTCACCACTGTAGACGTAAGGGGCTACTGAGAATTAAGGTCTTGGTTTTTGGGTGTTATCCTAAGTTGGGAGGTGTGTATTGATTTACTCCTCTCCAGGAGTTAGGCACAAGGCCAGTTTTTATCTTACTCCCACAAGTAAGATGTGACCTAAGGTCGAGTCGGGAAAGTGGGGTTTGAAAAGCCAGCGCCCGAGAGGTGAGCACTCTGGCCTACAAAAAATTGCCTGGGCAGCCCCGTCGGTATTCCCCGGTAGGGTCGCCTCAGACTTACTCCTTCCTGAAGAGTGTGTGTGTGTTTTTTAGGTGGGGGGGGGGGCTAGACAATTTGGGTATCTTTTACAATAATCCGCAGAGTCGCGGACGGGGTCCCTGAAGAGGGGAGGCGAAGCCTGGGAGGGTGGACCTCCTAGAACTGCACAGGACAGACCCATAGACCGGCGTAAATCAAGCCCCGAAGGCCAAGACAATACCAGTCTATGGGGTGCAGTATCCATCGGAACAGATACTACACTTTGATCTTGGCCAAAAGGCCAAGTGTGTGAGTATTTATTTACTCCTCTCCAGTAGTTAGGCACAAGGCCAGTTTTATCTTACTCCCACAAGGAGTATCTGCAGCATAAACTTTATGGTACTTATATTGAATATGAACCAGTTTCCGTGAACGTTGCGTCGGCAGAATTCGGGCATTTAACGTAAACACCCGAGAGATGTCGAGGCGATTAGCCAATCCGCTGTCAGACGATAAATTTTCTAACCGAACGTCACATTTTCTTAGCAATATTGAAATTGATTAAAGCCAGAAGAAATTGATCAAAGCCAGTTCATTTTTATTTCCCCAAAAATTGGATATTAGAAAAATTCTGAAACTGATATAGCTATGGTCCCAGGAAATGGCAATAGCAAAGAATATACGGAAGGAATGCGGCGTTGGATTAGCGAACACGCAGACCGATTGGAAGAATTTTTTGAGGGAGGTCTGCGAATACCGTTTGTTACAAAATCATCGTCAGATCGGAGGCCCAGGGCATACGGTTGAGAATAGACGAGTCTCTGTTTAACTGTAAGCAAAAGACAACGTTGGCAGGATTGTCCAGCCCCTCTCGGTCTTTGGTGGATACGACCCCGCAAAGAAGGAGGGTTTCCTTGTGAAGGTGGCCAAAACGAAACGCCGAAACTCTCCTTCCAATAATAAAAAAAAATGTCGGGTATCTTTTACAATAATCCGCAGAGTGAAAACGCTATAAAAACAAATATACAACAAATAAAAGTAAGTGTAGCCGATAAAAGTTATTTTCCAACTTATCTGTGACATTTGTTTGTATTTTTAAGCCGTTCCAACTGCTATTTATTAGAAATCAGTATTTTTGTCACACGAACATTGCGGGGGTGGGTCGTAAGCGAGGCTGGAAAATAGGCTCGTCGGCGCCATTTTTTTTTAGTAAAAATCCGTGCCCCCCCAAAAAACAAGAAATTTTTTTTTTACATCTAATAAAAACCCATTTATACTACGTAAAAATACAAACAAATGTCATAGGTAAGTAGGAAAATATCTATTCTCGACGTAGGTCACCTTCACTTGTTGTATATTTATTTATTTTTTACCCCGTTCTCGTTCGTTTTTTGGACCCCGTCCGCGACTCTGCGGATTATTGTAAAAGATACCCAAATTGTCTAGCCCCCCCCCCCTCACCTAAAAAAACACACACAAATTTTTTTTTTTTAGGTTGTTTTTTTTTTCGGTTTTAAGAAAACACAAAAAAAACTGCTTTCTAACAAATTGACTGTATACAAAAAAAATGCAAAAAAGAAAATAATAAAAATGTATTTATTAACAATTCTTTTCTTAAAAATAAAAAAATATATATTTATCAACTGATTTGGCTATGTTTTGTTCGTGTATATATATATATATATATATATATATATATATATATATATATATATATATTGTTATTTGCTATCTTTCTTGAAACTGAAACTGAAAAATACGACGCAGCAACGTATCGAAGTTATCGTCTGCCACCATTCGCCTCCTCATCTCTCGGGTGTTTACGTAACATGCTCGAACGCTGCCGACGGAAGCTGGTTCATATTCGATATAAGTACCAACTTTATCTACGTTTAGCCTAAGCGGAAATTGTCCTGTTTGGAAGGAAATAATATATACATTTCCGACCGAAACCGGAAGAAAATCCATATGCGTACACAGGATCTTTCACATAACATCCGGATGGTTTTCTCTGCTGTATGGATACTTTCCTGGAATTTGTCCAGAAGAAGAAAGATGTCATTAATTCCATCCTGTAAATCGTTCGCTTATTGATCCTGTCGCTGAGTTAAGCAATGAATTTTTTTTTCTCAGAGGAGGGACGGAGGGATTGACTGAAAATACGACGGCGTATATTATTTGGATTTTTCGGACTGCTGTTCTCGTCTCTGATGTTACTCTCCCAACGTTTCGACCGATGTAACCTCCGATCTTCCTTGGGTAGATCGTATCGAACTCGGGAATCTTTATGCCGAACTTCTGAAACGTGAAGGTTCAATCTTCGGTGCAGACGATACTAACATTATTTTTCAACAATCTCTCTTGTTTTTTTAGCAGTTACTGGTTATTTTTTATGTTCGTCTTTATTTATTTATCATTTGCTTTTCTTTCTTTTCTCATCTGTTTTTTTCTTTCTTTATTTATTTGTTCTTTCTTTCTTTATCTTTGTTTTTTTTTGCTTTCTGTCTTAATCTGTTTTTCTTTCTTTATCTGTTTTTCTTTCTTTATCTGTTTTTTCTTTCTTTATTTCTTTATCTGTTTTTCTTTCTTTATCTGTTTTCTTTCTTTCTTTATCTGTTTTTTATTTCTTTATGTATTTGTTTTTCTTTATTTATTTGTTCTTTCTTTCTTTATCTGTGTTTTCTTTATTTATTTCTTTATCTGTTTTTTCTTTCTGTCTTTATCTGTTTTTCTTTCTTTATCTGTTTTTTCTTTCTCATTTATTTGTTTTTTTTTTCATTTATTTGTTCTTTCTTTCTTTATCTGTGTTTTCTTTATTTATTTCTTTATCTGTTTTTTCTTTCTGTCTTTATCTGTTTTTCTTTCTTTATCTGTTTTTCTTTCTTTATTTCGTCATGTGTTTTCTTTCTTTTATCTGCTTTTCTTTCTTATTTATTTGTTTTTATTTATTTATTTATTTATTTGTTTTTTCTTTATCTGTTTTCTCTTTCTTTATCTGTTTTTCCTTCCTGTATTTGTTTTTTTTTCTTTATCTGTTTTTCTTTCTTTATCTGTGTTTCCTTCGTTCTTATCTGTTCTTTCTTTCTGTATTTGTTTTTTTTCTTTATCTGTTTTTCTTTCTTTATCTGTTTTTCCTTCGTTCTTATCTGTTCTTTCTTTCTGTATTTGTTTTTTTTTTCTTTATCTATTTTCTCTTTCTTTATCTGTTTTCCTTCGTTCTTATCTGTTCTTTCTTTCTGTATCTGTTTTTTCTTTCTTTATCTGTTTTTTCTTTCTTTATCTGTTTTTCTTTCTTTCTTTATCTGGTTTTCATTTCTTTATTTGTCTGTTTTTCCTTCTTTTTATCTGTTCTTTCTTTCTTTATCTGTGTTTTTCTTTGTATTTTTCTTTCTTTCTTTTATTATTTCTATCTTTATCCGCTTTTTCCTTATCTGTTTTTTCTTTCTTTATGTATTTGTTTTTCTTTATTTATTTGTCTGTTCTTTCTTTCTTTATCTGGTTTTTCTTTCTTCTTTATCTGTTTTTCTTTCTTAATCTGTTTTTTCTTTCTTTATTTATTTGTTTTTTCTTTGTTTATCTGTTTTCTCTTTCTTTATCTGTCTTTTCGTTTCTTATCTGTTCTTTCTTTCTGTATCTGTTTTTTCTTTTTTATCTATTTTTTTCTTTATTTGTCTGTTTTTTCCTTTTTTTTCATCTGTTCTTTCTTTCTTTCGTTATTAATTTTTTATTATGTCTTTCTTTATCTGTTTTGTCCTTTTTCATCTGTTCTTTCTTTCTGTATCTGCTTTTTTCCTTTCTTTATCTGTTTTTTCTTTATCTGTTTTTCTTTCTTTCTCTACTTGTTTTTTTTCTTTATTTATTTCTTCTTTCTTTCTTTATCTGTTATTTTTCTTTCTTTATCGGTTTTTTTCCTTTCTTTATCGGTTTTTTTCCTTCTTTCTTATCTGTTCTTTCTTTCTGTATCTGTTTTTTTCTTTATTTATTTGTTCTTTTTTCCTTCGTTATTTCTTTCTTCTGTTTTTCTTTCTGTTGTTTATTCTTTCTTTCTTTATCTGTTTTTCTTTCTTTATCTGTTTTTCTTTCTTTTTTATTCTTCTTTCTTTTGTTCTTTCTTTTGTTCTTTCTTTCTTTGTGTTGCTTTCTCACTCTCCCCTCTCATTCAACACTTCCTCTCCCTTTCTCTCTATCTCTCTCCTTCTTCATCCCTTTATATCCTTCTCTCTGGATCTTGGTTCCTTCATTTCTCTCTTTCATCCTCTTCCTGTTAGATAGCGAAAGGGGATACTTGAATGGAGATGTTTGAGAAGCCCCTTTGTTTCTTAGATTGGAATGTGCTGCGACGAACTTATAGCACTGGTGACCCCTCGACGTAAATAACCCCGACTAACTCGGTAAGCAGCAAAATCGCCCCCCTTCACTGTAGAGACCCCTAAATGCCAGAAAGCAGTTTTCTCCAATAATTATTTCCCTCGAACTTCTAGACTTTGGAATGTCCACCATGTTTTTTTTTTGCTTTCCTGACTGTTCTAACATGAAATATTTTAAATGTAATGCGAACAAATATCTTGACGCTCAACTCCCTACTCAGAAACCCCTTGTTTGAAATGAATAAGTGTAAGAAAAATAAAGATTATTTCTCTTCTTTTCTCTTTTTTTTACTTACCCCTATATATACTCCTCACGAATCTCTGTCCCACTTGAGGGTTCTTGATAAGGTGCAGAAACGTATCTGTAATTTTATTGGGCCAACCTTTCTTTTATGCATCCTCTCTCCTTCACACACTGACGTGATGTTGCTAGTCTCAGTCTTTTCTATAAATACTATTATGGCATGTGTTCTTCGGAATTATGTGATCTATTCCCTGCTTCTTTTGTTCCAGCTCGTGTGACTCGTTGGTCTAGTGGTCTCCATCAGTTCGCGTTTTTGATACCTCATTGTAATACAGCTTCCTATTCCAGTAGCTTTATTCTAAGAACAGCAGACTTGTGGAACTCTCTTCCTGCTGACTGTTTTCCGCCTACCTATAACGTTGCTCTTTTCAATAGGCATCTCCTGTCTTTGTGATAATCATCTTTCGTTCTTTTGAGTTCCTTACATCAAGTGGCTTCATGCCATGTCTGATGCGATTTCAATTAAAAAAACTTCTCTGTTTCTTACTTTTTTTATTTGTATATGTTACTTTCTCTCTCTCTCTCTTTCTTCTTTTCTTTCCCCCCTCTTTCTTTTTGATCCCCCTCTCTCTCACTTTCTCCCCCCTCTCTCTCTCTCTATCATCCTCTTTCTTCTTTTCTTTCCTCCCTCTTTCTTTTTGACCCCCCTCTCTCTCCTTTTCCCCCCTCTCTCTCTCTCTCTCCCTCTCTCTTATTTTCATACATTATTACTCTTTTCCTCGCCCCTTTCTTTCTCTTTCTTTCCGTACTTCATATGTTACTCCCTCTGTCTCCCCCCATCTCCCTCCCCCTTTCTTTTTGATCCCTCTCTCTCTCTCCCTCTCTCTTATTTTCTTACATTATTACTCTTTTCCTCTCCCCTTCCTCTTTTAATTGCCTTTCTCTTTCTTTCTCTTCACTTACCTACTTCATATGATACTCCCTCTGTCTTTCCATCCCCTCTCTCTCTCTCTCTCTCTCTGGCTTTCACTCTCTCGCTCTAACCCTAACCCTTTCTTTCTTTCTTTGTTCCTCCATTGATTCCTTCTGTTTCTTCTTGCATGTCTCCATCTCCGTCGTTTCGCGAAACAAACTCGTCTCCAAAACCATCCACCCCTTTCTTTTCCCGCGAAAATTCCACCCTAACATTCCCGAGCCCAGCGTCTCCCTAGAACGTTCACAAAAATAATAAGATTATCGCTAAAAGCCCTCACCCGTTCTAGACAGGTTGTCTAATTTTAAAAGAGGTTCATTTAATTATTAAACTCCCTAATGAAAACATGTTTCAGCCGTCAGGAAATATGATGGAGTGGAAAATACATTGCGTCTGTCATTGCAATTATTCGGACTTCCATTGCTTGAAACGAAATACCCGGGCGGTTGTTCGGGGTGAGACGAGCGTTAGGGTTAGGGTTAGGGTATTGGTGTTTTAGTCTTGTCAAAACTGTTGCCGAAGAAGAAGATAGAAAGAAATATAAAGAGACAAAAAGAAGAACGAACGATGAAAAGATAGAAAGAAAAAAAGAAGAAAAAAATAGCAGGAAAAAAAGAAGAAAAAAAGATAGAAAGAAAAAAAGAAGGAAAAAATAGAAAAAATAGAAAGAAAAAAAGAAAAAGATATAAAGAAAAAAGAAGAAAAACATAGAAAGAAAAACGATAGAAAGAAATAGAAAGAGAAAAAAAGAAAAAATAGAAAGAAAAAAGAAAAAGATAGAAAGAAAAAAAGAAGGGAAAAATAGAAAAAATAGAAAGAAAAAAGAAAAAGATAGAAAGAAAAAAGAAGAAAAAAAGAAGGGAAAAAATAGAAAAAATAGAAAGAAAAAAGAAGAAAAAGATAGAAAGAAAAAAACTAGAAATAAATAGAAAGAGAAAAAAAGAAAAAATAGAAAAAAAAAAAAGATACAAAGAAAAAAAAGACAAAATAGAAAGAAAAAAAAGAAAAAGATAGAAAGAAAAAAAGAAAAAGATAGAAAGAAAAAAAAAGGGAAAAAATAGAAAAAATAGAAAGAAAAAAGAAAAAGATAGAAAGAAAAAAAGAAAGGAAAAAATAGAAAAAATAGAAAGAAAAAAGAAGAAAAAGATAGAAAGAAAAAAAGAAAAAGATAGAAAGAAAAAAGAAGGGAAAAAATAGAAAAAATAGAAAGAAAAAAGAAGAAAAAGATAGAAAGAAAAAAACTAGAAAAAACTAGAAAGAAAAAAACAGAAAACGACAGAAAGAAAAAGACAGAAAGAAAACACGAAAAAGATAGAAGGAAAAAAAGAAGAAAAGATAGAAAGAAAAAAGAAAAAGATCGAAGGAAAAAAGAAGAAAAAATAAAAATAAAAAAAAGATAGAAGGAAAAAAAAAAGAAAAAATAGAAAGAAACAAAGAAGAAAAAAATAGAAGGAAAAAAAGAAGAAAAAGATGGAAAGAAAAAAATTTTTAAAAATAGAAGAAAAAAACAAATAGAAAGAAAAAAACCAGAAAAAGACTAAGAAAAAGACAGAAAGAAAAAAAGAAGAAAAAAAGAAAAAAAATAGAAGGAAAAAAGAAAAAAAATAGAAAGAAAAAAGAATATAAAAAGAAATAAGGAAAAGATAGACAGAAAAAAAGAAAAAGACAGAAAAAAAGAAAAGGACAGAAATAAAAAAGAAAAAGATAGAAAGAACAAAAAAAAGAAAAGAAAAAGAAGAAAAAAGTAGTTACGGTCGTCGAAACTATTAAAGAAAAAAGAAAAGAAAACATCGGAAGTAACAAAAAATAAAAAGAAAAAAAGAAATAGAAAGAAGAAGAAGGAAACGGAAGAAACAAAGAAGAAAAAAAAGAAAAAGAAAGAAAGAGAATAAGGAAGAAAAGAAAAAAAAGAAGAGAAAGTAGTTAGGGTTAGAGTATTGGTTTGCACAGAGTGGCTGATGGTGTTAAAGTCTCGTCGAAACTGTTACCCAAAAAAAAGAAAAAGAAAATACCGGAAGTAACAAAAAGAAAGAAAAAAAAGCCAAAAAAAAAGAGAAGTAGAAAAGAAGAAAAAATGGAAGAAACAAATAATAAATAAAAGAAAGAAAGGTACTTTGTTAGATTAGGACCCACGCTAATTTTAACTCTGACCCTAACGCTGACCCCTACACTGACCCAACCCTAACCCTAACCCAACCCTAACCCTAACCCAACCCTAACCCTAACCCTAACCCAACCCTAACCCTAACGACTGGGCCAAAGTTAGCGCGGGTCCTAATTTAAATAAGCACCGAAAGAAGAAATAAATAAAGAAAAAAAATGTGTGGAAGAAAAATAAAGACGTAGAAAAAGAAAAGGAAAAAGGGGAGGTGGTGTTGCCACATATGGGGAGGTGCTGTTGCCACATATGGGGAGGTGCTGTTGCCACATATGGGGAGGTGCTGCCCAGAACGCTAGTTCCTGTTGTGACAGAGTACAAATTTGGCTCTTCAGACCAAAGAAGTGAGAACACTCTTCTTTGGTCTGAAGAGGTTGACTTTCTGTGAAGAGTACAACCGAAACATGTATGCACATATGTAACCAATAATGTTTGTATAAATAAAAATGTATACTTTAGAACAGCTCTACTTGTTATTGAGCACTTTTTATAAACACTGGAGTTTCAATCGAATTAGATCTACAGAAACTAATACAATACGTGTACTAATATATATATATATATATATATATATATATATATATATATATACAATAATATTTTTATAAATAAATATTAAATATTTAAGTACCTAGAGACATCGATGTTTCATGCTAACGCAATCTTCAGTCTAGGAACTAATTCTCAACGGTCGGTGGGCGCGAACCCCGAACACAAATCGCCACTGATTCGCAGTCGAGGATCTTACCCATAGGTCATTGCCAACCAGTTAGTAAATAGAGAGTAACTTTAACTGTAAATAGCGGAATTCGGCGACTACTCACCAAGCAGCTAGAGTGATCAACGAAACGTCGGACCATGCATATAGCTATTTGTACTGCTTGTTATTAAATCTCCTCGAAAGTGCCCAGCCTCCGTGGCGGGGGGGGGGGCTGATAAACAATAACATTTTTATAAATAAATATTAAATATTTAAGTACCTATATATATATATATATATATATATATATATATATATATATATATATATATATATATATCGAAGGAAAAAAATGGGTATATTTTGTTAAAATGTTCAATAGTCTTTTTTTCTGTCAATCTGAAGATTCATCTGTATATAAGATTCAGAAGTTGTAATTACCAATGCTCTGATTGTATGTCTATAAAGAAACAGCTGTTTATTTTTTAATTAAAATCAATTTAGCTTGATACAAACCATTGTTATCATGTGAAAAAAATCTAAATTTATAATAACTCTGGATTACATATAAGAAGTATAGTAACGTCTAATATCCATTGAGCTTAAACACTTGGCTTTGACTACACTGGTATATGAAATTAATGGATGAGCATTTAAACGGACTAATTAAAGTAATCACACAGACACATCTTTTAAAGAACCAACCAATATTTCGGTTAAGTGACTGACCTTAATCTGTGGTAGAAAAAATGGGATTATTGAAAAAGAATGCCTTTTTATACAGAAAACGTTGAAGAAGATCTAGTAGGCGGAATAGTTGTTAAGAGAAACGGGGAAAAGGTAGACAAAACAAAAACTGTTGGACATTCATGGCTGAAACTTGATGGACAAGTCAGACATAGACTGAAGTTTATTTTAATTTTCATTTGTTATGCTATTCTTACAATGTGTCGACTGATGTAATCACCGGCCATTCTTCAAGTGCATCTTGTCGAATTAAGGAATCTTTTTATCGGACTCGGGAATCTATATGGAATTTCGAACGGAACCGGGACGGAGGCAGACTGTTCTTGCTCCGTCAGCCATTTTAATTTTATTCTTTATTATACCCTGTCATGGCTGACGGGACGAGAAGAATCTACCTCCGTTGATTAAATGAAGATTTCAGAGATAGGTCGGAGGTTACATCGGCCGAAACGGTGTGAGAATAACATCTAAGATGAGAATAGTAGTCCGAATTATCCAAATTATCAATCCTCATCTCAAATATTCTGAAGCATAAGGTTGGAGGTTACATCGGCCGAAACGTTGTGAGAATAACATCCAAGATGAGAATAGTAGTCCGAATAATCTAAGCAATACAAATTATCAATCCTCATCTCAAAAACTCCGAAGCATGAAGTTTATTTGTATTGTACTAAATAGCGTTGGATTGCAGAAAGGAATGTGGCATTTTTAAAGGAATAACTCGATAATATTGGTTCATACCAGGGTTTTTTACCCCGCCTAATAAATCGGTATCGTCCGGGCCTTTGGGTCTGGATTTACGCCGGTCTATTGGGGGTTGCCGGTCCTGTGCAGTTCTAGGAGGTGCACCCTTCCAGGCTTTGCCTCCCCTCTTTGGGGAGGAGTAAGTTTATTGCTTACTGTCTGAGGCGCCCCTACCGGGGAATGCCGACGGGGCTGCCCAGGCAATTTTTAAACAACCAGAGTGCTCAAATTCTCGAGCGCTGGTTTTTTCCCCACTTTCCCGACCTTGTGTCACATCTTACCTTGTGGGAGGAAGATGAATAGAATTGGTTCATTTTATGTATTTAGGGTAGAAATCAGTTGAGAAAACCCTCAGCTACCCCGGTTTGTTTTTTTGGGGGGTCGGGTTTGTAAAGGCTTGCAATTCTTCGCCTAATTGTAAGCTAATGGACTGGAAGCCGTCTGAGAGGAAGGACTCTTTTGAGAACCTTGTTAAAAATCGTAGCGGACCCACACCGAAATCGAAGCGGTAGGGGATGAAGGGGAGGGCGATGGCGAGGCGGGGGGGGGGGCATCGTTTTCACACGGTTTGAGGGGAGACGAGCAAGCGAGACGCTGGCCATTATCGGTTGGTCTTATCGTTGACCAAAAATAGCCGAGCCGAAAATGGCGTCTCCTCTCAAAGATTTACTTGAAATAAGCAGTTATCTTAAAATACTAATGGATTTGAATTACTGCACAGAGGGGAATTGGATTTTATTTCGGGCATCTGGCCGTGTGTTGGCTCCGGGTGTGTGTGTGTGTGTGTGTGTGTGTGTGTGTATATAATCTTTATTTCGAGCATATGTCTGTGAGTCTCTGCGTGTTGGTCTGTATCTCTCTCTCTCTCTCTCTCTCTCTCTCTCTCTATATATATATATATATATATATATATATATATATATAAATATAGTTATATATATATATATATATATATATAGTTATATATAGTTATATATATATATATATATATATATATATATAGTTATATATAGTTATATATATATATATATATATATATATAGTTATATATATATATATATATAGTTATATATATATATATAGTTATATATATATATATATAGTTATATATATATATATAGTTATATATATATATATATAGTTATATATATATATATATATATATATATATAGTTATATATATATATATAGTTATATATATATATATATAGTTATATATATAGATATAGTTATATATATATAGTTATATAGATATAGTTATATATATAGATATAGTTATATATATAGATATAGTTATATATATATATAGTTATATATATATATATAGTTATATATATATAGTTATATATATATAGTTATATATATATATCGTTATATATATATAGTTATATATATATATATAGTTATATATATAGTTATATGAATGCAGCACGTGATTTGTATAAGTGTTTTAAGGTTCATAATGCTTCAAAAGGTATTTATTTTACCTATTCCTTCTTAAATTTTACAATAGATGCTTTAAAAAAAAAAATATGAACCTTAAAACACTTATACAAATCACGTGCTGCATTCACGTTCTTCATATTTGATAGTGGGAAACAACAGCTAACCCATTTGGCCCGGCTGTAGTGGCAACAACAAGCCGGTAAGAGGAAAAAAATACAAATCCGATGACATCAGGATATATTACACATCGAGGATGCCAGGTTTTGGCGAAATATTTGTATCACTTTAAACTAACAAAAAAAAAATGCTAGTTTATAATGATAAAAAATTTTTAAAAAATCGGTTTCGATTTATTATTTTTCTTTTTTATAAAAAAAAATTGATATCGCATCTTAATGCTTCAAAAGCTATTTATTTTACCTATTCCGTCTTAAATTTAACAATAGATGCTTTAAAAAAAATATGAACCTTAAAACACTTATATATATATAGTTATATATATATATATATATATATATATATATATATATATATATATATATATATATATATAGTGTGTCAGGTTGTATGTGAAAAGAAATCAAATAAAGTGCTCGATCATATAAGAGAGCTAATATAATTTATTTAAATACTGTATATTACATATTTCAGCAACGTACCGCGGTTTCATCCAAAAGAGCAGATTTAGCCATTTTTAGTAAATTCCTGTGCCCAGTGGAATCATCGGCAAGCTGAAACGATTGTAGTCACGGCCCGATAGGGAATGCCGATGATTCCACTGGACACAGAGATTTACTAAAGATGTCTAAATCTGCCCTTTTGGATGAAACCGTGGTACATTGCTGAAATATGTAATATACAGTATCTAAATAAATTATATATATATATATATATATATATATATATATATATATATATATAAAAGTATTCCATAATTAAATGAAAACTAAGTAATAAAAAATAAATAAATAAATAATGGTAGTAATAGGAATAAATAATAATAAATGAATAAATAATAATAAATAAATAAATAATAGCAAAAATAAGAATTAATAAAATAAATAAATAAACAATAAAACCAAACACACAAACGATAGAATAAAATGAACTAAACCACGCACACCCCTTTTTTTTTCTTCCATTCGCCCTTAACGATAAAACATTAACTCAAGTCTTCTTATTTAAAAAAAAAATCAAAAAACAGACCACTACGAAAGTCGAAAGCGCTCGAAAAAAAATGGCCGAATTAAGAACAATCGGAGAAGTACTCTACGGATTGCCACCTGAAACCAGAAGGATAGCTCGACGGTTTGAGAACCTCACGAAGAAGATACACAAACGAGAAAGTTCCGTGACGTTCAATTGTCGTCTGCTCGAATCTGATTGGTTAAGCGTTTTGGCATCTTTCGGCGGTTTACGTAAACTGCCGTAAGATGCCGATGACTTTCGCCCACTAGATTGCGAACCAGATTGTGTATTCTGTCAAGGCTAGAAGGAGTGCTTTGTACGGTACCTTCCCAACTGTTGGAGCAGCACTCTAAATTAAGGGATATCTGATTATTTACCTACCTTCCACCGCAGGAAGATGTGACACACGGTCAGAAAGCGCACTAGGGGTAGTGAACTCTGGCCTCGTAAAAAAAATGCCTGAGCAACCCCGTTGGAATTCCCCGGTCGAGGTGATTCGGGCAGTTAGCAATAAAACAAACTCCGCCTCAACGAGGGAAGACAAGGACTACACATGACTTGCTAGAAATATACAGAACCCTAACCTTAGACCTAACGATACCCTAACCCTAACCCTAACCCTAACCCTAATTCTAACCCTAACCCTAATCCTAACCCTAATCCTAATCCTAACCCTAATCCTAACCTTAACCCTAACCTCAGCCCGAGAGAAAAAAGGCCACCATCTGTCGTCATGGCCCACCTCCGTCGGACTGATTGTCGAGAACGAGTCCTCGAAATGGTTAGAATGGCGTCTCTGACTTTCACAGTAAAACTGCACAAGAAACATCTGGTTCTTATAGAAGTAGAGGATTGCATCGGGGATGAAGTATTTTCTAGAGCAGTAGAGTGATCCAAACAAGCCAACTTAGAATATCTGTTTTTATGTGTTGATGTGTATAAGTATGTTGTTCTATGTGTCTGTGAGTATGTTGTGTTGATGTGTGTGAGTATCTTGTTTTTATGTGTGTAAGTATAGTGTTCTATGTGTGTGTGTGAGTATGTTGTGTTGATGTGTATGTGAGTATGTTGTGTTGATGTGTGTGTGAGTATGTTGTGTTGATGTGTGTAAGTATGTTGTCTTTATGTGTGTGTAAGTATGTTGTTCTATGTGTGTGTAAGTATGTTGTGTTGATGTGTGTGTAAGTATGTTGTGTTGATGTGTGTGTAAGTATGTTGTTCTATTGGTGTGTAAGTATGTTGTGTTGATGTGTGTAAGTATGTTGTTTTTATGTGTGTGTAAGTATGTTTATTTTTATGTGTGTGTAAGTATGTTGTGTTGATGTGTGTAAGTATGTTGTGTTGATGTGTGTAAGTATGTTGTTATATGTGTGTGTAAGTATGTTGTTTTTATATGTGTGTAAGTATGTTGTGTTGATGTGTGTGAGTATGTTGTGTTGATGTGTGTGTACGTATGTTGTGTTGATGTGTGTAAGTATGTTGTTTTTATGTGTGTGTAAGTATGTTGTGCTGATGTCTGTAAGTATGTTGTTTTTATGTGTGTGTAAGTATGTTGTGTTGATGTGTGTAAGTATGTTGTTCAATGTGTGTGTTAGTATGTTGTGTTGATGTGTGTAAGTATGTTGTGTTGATGTGTGTGTGAGTATGTTGTGTTGATGTGTGTAAGTATGTTGTGTTGATGTGTGTAAGTATGTTGTGTTTATGTGTGTAAGTATGCTGTGTTTATGTGTGTAAGTATGTTGTTCTATGTGTGTGTATGTTGTGTTGATGTGTGTAAGTATGCTGTGTTGATGTGTGTAAGTAAGTTGTGTTGATGTGTGTAAGTATGCTGTGTTGATGTGTGTGTGAGTATGTTGTGTTGATGTGTGTAAGTATGTTGTGTTTATGTGTGTAAGTATGCTGTGTTTATGTGTGTAAGTATGTTGTGTAGATGTGTGTGTGTAATGATGCTGTGTTGATGTGTGTAAGTATGCTGTGTTGATGTGTGTAAGTATGTTGTGTTGATGTATGTGTCAGTATGTTGTGTTGATGTGTGTAAGTATGTTGTGTTGATGTGTGTAAGTATGTTGTGTTGATGTGTGTAAGTATGTTGTGTTGATGTATGTGTCAGTATGTTGTGTTGATGTGTGTAAGTATGTTGTGTTGATGTGTGTAAGTATGTTGTGTTGATGTGTGTAAGTATGTTGTTTTGATATCTGTAAGCATGTTGTGTTTATGTGTGTAAGTATGCTGTGTTTATGTGTGTAAGTATGTTGTTCTATGTGTGTGCAAGTATGTTGTGTTGATGTGTGTAAGTATGTTGTGTTGATGTGTGTGTAAGTAAGTTGTGTTGATGTGTGTGTAGCCTTGTGCGCGCCTACGCTTCTGCATAATCGATATAAATTGGTGTACAATGAGAAATAGGATTTTATGTCGGGATTTTGTCTGTGGGTTTTCGCATGTATATGAAAGTAAATAGAGAAATGTGGGCCTTACGACGTCCTTGACCTCAGCATTTTTTTTTTTTGGGGGGGGTGAATATCCGCTACCATTTTTAGTAAGATTCTTCAAAGTCTTCTTGTTTTTAATTAGACGTCAAGACACCAAGACGCTTTCCACCTGAACAGTTTCCGATCCATTGGCTCACAGTAAGGAAGATCATTGCAACTTTTTGCCATCCCGGAATAAGGAAAAGCTGGCGGTTTCCGAGTTATTCTTGACCATAAAATGCGTAAAAATATTCCATATTAGCATGGATATTATACTATATATATATATATATATACATATATATATATATATATATATATATATATATATATATATATATATATGAGACAGATAATAGATAAATAGAAAAATGTGGTACTGAAGTCTCGTATTTAAAAAAATAAATTGACTTACATGAGTGATTTTCCACTGGAAGACTTGAGACTATAAGTTTTTTTGGTTTTTTTTATATATTTTTTTATATATATATTTTTTTTTATATAGTTTTAATGGTTGAGAAACTTCCGAGACTATATATATATATACTAATATATGATATATATATATATATATATATATATATATACTAATATATGATATATATATATACTAATATATGATATATAAATATGATATATATATACTAATATATGATATATACATATATATATATACTAATATATGATATATACATGTATATATACTAATATATGATATATACATGTATATGTACTAATATATGATATATATATACTAATATATGATATATATACTAATATATGATATATATACTAATATATGATATATATACTAATATATTATATATATATACTAATATATGATATATATATGTATATATACTAATATATGATATATATATGTATATATACTAATATATATACTAATATATGATATATATATACTGATATATATATATACTAATATATAATATATAATATATATAAAATATATATATATATTATATATATATACTAATATATATATATACTAATATATATATATACTAATATATATACATATATACTAATATATATATATATATATATATATATATAGATATATATATATATGAGACAGATAATAGATAAATAGAAAAATCTGGTACTGAAGTCTCGTATTTAAAAAAAACGGTATCATTGGATGACATAAAATAAACACTTCCTTGAAACTGATGTGAACAACTATACTACCTTTGTGTGTGCTCTTTATTTGGGGACTTGATTTTTTTTTAAAGATTTAACTCGTCAAAATATATATTCATATAGACACACACACACACAAACACACATATATATATATATATATATATATATATATATATATATATATATATATATATAACTGTCCTGTTCTTAAATCTCCGAAACAGTTACATGGTAAACAGCTGATGCCCCCCCCCCTGTTAATATTAGATGCTTACGTTAACGTCTCCTGTTTTTGTTTCACTGTTAGATACTTAATCCCCCTTTTTACTTACTATTATATATTTTTTTTATTTATGAATTTTCCAACGAATGTTAAGTCTGCACTATTTTGGATTTAGTTAGTTTCTCTGGGAATTTAAACTGCATTTTCCTTTTTTTTTGTCTTTTTGTTTAAAATAACTCAAAGCTTCTTTAGACTATATATATATATATATATATATATATATATATAGTAAGCTATGAAAATATATTCATGGCAATTAAGCTACACAGAAGCTTTCACGTCTCATCCCCGGAGGGCATCGTCAAGCTAAAATGCCTTTTATCCTGCCGATCCCCCCCCCCCGAGGATGAAATGCGGGAGCCTCTGTGTAGCTTAATTGCCATGAATATATTTTCATAACTTACTACCTAGCTCTACTCACGTATTGAGCACTGTTGAGGTAAATACTGAAAATTGATGCATAAAAAATGATATCTCCTTATAATAATTTATGTGGATACAAGAAATATATATATATATATATATATATATATATATATATATATATATATATATATATATATATATATATACATGTCACTGTGCATCTCAGCACGTGCGAATTCTAAATATTCCTTGCCGACACAGCCACCTCCAATTTCTTCATTTCCTGCTGTCTTCAGATGCCGAAAGTAACCCGAACCTGTTAATTGGGTCGATACACTCGTCGCCAGCCAGCCTTGGCGCAGGTGGGAGACGGCGGGGTCGCACTTTCTGATTGATACACACAAACGAGAACACGACTATCAATTACAATTAAGCATTTATATACTTATATGTTTATGTATATGCACATACTAGTGTGAATGCATATATATATATATATATATATATATATATATATATATATATATATATATATATATATATATATATATATATATAGGATCAAAATAAACCAAAGTGAAAACTTTTAGTAGATGGAACGTATTGTGAAAAGGATTAGCTCAATATACGAGATAGAGCAATAGTAGAGATAGAACAAAAAAGAGTGATAAATATGCGACGATTGTCCAAATTTATTTCAAATTTCAATTGTTCAATGCAAGGTGCATTCAGTAATAACCTAGTGTTTATTATTCTTTCCTTAAGCCAAGGCTTTTCAAAGATCGAAATCGTACATCAGAGGAGAAATGCAGATGGATAAGTTGGCTTTCGAAAAAACCAAAGTTCAAATATTTGAAAAAGATGAAAATTATTATTAAAATAATTTTTGTTAAAAAAACGTATTGAATGAAAAGAAAAGTTCCGTGAAAAAGATATGCAAATTGTCCGGGTGGTAAATTTCCGTTGAAAAGAAGTCCGGTGAAATTGTAGAATGTGAAGAAAAACTCTTTGCGTGGGAGCAGATTGGAGAAAGTGCTCAAAATGTAGGTAAGTCCAGATGCACTTAAAGGAGGTTGAGAAGAGGAAGACAGGCCATTTTTTTGATTTACTTCTGGGCCAAGTAAAACAGAAGAATCTCATTCAAGGTTTAAATCCAAATGAGACAAAAAAGGCAAAATTGTTAAAAGTTAAAGATTTGGGGTTAGGAGGGGGTGTTATGAGGTACGGGATAGTTTAAAAAGTCGCTTTGAGAATTGGGGGGAAAAGGAAAAGGAGGAAGGGTTGGTATGGGGATGTAGTTAAAGTGACAGGTAGGTTAAGGGTGTGGGCGAGCGGTAGGATGTAGGTTTGGGGGGGATTAATCTTAAGTGGGAAGTGGGTATAGAAATTGTTGCTTCTAAAAATAGAAATCAAATGAGTGAGCTTCTAACATTTCAGGCAGCTAAGAGCAAATTAAATTGTAGTTACCAGTTATCTCTCTCTCTCTATCTCTCTCTCTCTCTCTCTATATATATATATATATATATATATATATATATATATATATATATATATATATATGAGAAAGAGAGGGAGATATATATATATATATATATATTATATATATATATATATATATATATATAGAGAGAGAGAGAGGGGGAGATATATATATATATATATATTATATATATAAGAGAGAGTGAGAGAGAGATATAGATATATATAGAGAGAGAAAGAGAGAGAGAGATAGATATAGATATATATATAGAGAGAGAGAGACAGATATATATATATAGATATATATATATATAGATATATATATATATATATAGAGAGAGAGAGAGACAGATATATATATATATATATATATATATATATATATATAGAGAGAGAGAGAGAGGGAGATATATATATAGATATATATATATATATATATATATATATATATATATATATATTATATATATATATATGAGAGAGAGAGATATAGATATATATATATATAGAGAGAGAGATAGAGAGATAGATATATATATAGAGAGATATATATAGAGAGAGACAGATAGATATATATATATATATATATATATATATAGAGAGAGAGAGAGAGAGAGAGAGACATATATATAGAGATATATATATATATAGAGAGAGAGAGAGAGAGAGAGAAAGAGAGAAAGAGACAGAGAGAGAGAGAGATAGAGAGAGAGATATTGTGTTTATTATATTTGTACATGATATTCATGTAGAAGGTACATATTATGTATGTCTCTATTTATATAAAGTTAGTTATAAGTATATGTTTATATATTTGCATCTACAGGATTCACACTGACGCACTTTTTACTTTTGTCCCAATCTAAAATGCCTTCAGAAAAGGATGAAGCTGGCGGTTCCCGATCTAATCCTGATAAACCTGCATTCCATATTACAAACTTATGTTAGATAGCGAGGGGTGTCCGGAAAGTGGGAGCCCTTAAAGTGTGTGTGTGGGGGGGGGGGTGCTATGCAAAAGTCAAGAAATAATGTCACCTGAACGGACAGAGAAACGCGGCAGTCCCGGCCAGCCCGACAGGGATGGTATGCAAAAGTGGGCCTGTCTGTATATGTTATCGCGAGAGTCTTTGGCATGACTAATTTCCATATTTGCCAAACAGGATTCATACGTAAACTTACTGACGCAAGTTTTATTTTTGTCCCAAGAAAAAGGAGAAAGCTGACGGTTCCCGAGTTATTCGTGATCGTAAAATGCATAGCTAGATCCAAACTTAAATATTATACTATCTATCTCTATGTATTAGGTTAGGTATGTTTAGAATTATTCCATGAAAAATGCCAGTATACTGAAATCATATGCCCTTAATAGGGTTGAGATGAAAATTCATATACACTAAATGTACAAAAGCAAGGAAATTCCCAAATGTTTACACTTTCATTGTCATTAAGTGTATGACTACATATCAACCAAACCATTTCATTATCACATCACTACAGTATAAATCTATATGCATGAGTGGATGAAGTGTGTGAGGTGCGCTGAAGAAAAATTCCTACCAGTAAAATATATAGCCCTGTTGTGCTCGCATACCCTTAATGACAATAAAAGTGTAAAAATTTGGGAATTTCCTTGCTTTCTTAAACCTCTCTCTCTCTCTCTATGTCTCTCTGTCTCTCTCCATATATATATATATATATATATATATATATATATATATATATGGTATAGATACACTTTAGACTCAGCAAACCACCCCCTCCCATTACCCAATCTAAGGTCAAAGTCATCATAAAAAACATTGACACCTCCAAAGCATGTGGGCCTGATCTTATACCAATAATAGTAATAAAGAAATGCTATGCTGAGCTAGCCCCTGACCCCTCAAAGCTATATAACAAACGCCTTGCTTAATCTTGTTCTATAAGTGTGTAGAATTTCAGCATCATTAGTCAAGGCAACCCAGAGATCCAGAAAGTTCAATCATGAAATCATGTTATCTGTGTGTACGTACGTACGTATGTGCCACCCTGTATCTCATCAACTATTTGATGGAGTAAGCTGATTTTTGGCAGAGATAGAGGTTTTAGGGTCTAGTTGATGTCATTTTAATTTCAGTTTACCATATACCTTAGTTTTCCAGGGCTATGTATTTTACTGGTGGGAATTTTTCTTCAGCGCACCTCACACACTTCATCCACTCATGCATAGAGATTTATACTGTAGTGATGTGATAATGAAATGGTTTGGTTGATATGTAGTCATACCCTTAATGACAATAAAAGTGTAAACATTTGGGAATTTCCTTGCTCTTGTACATTTAGTGTATATAAATTTTCATCTTAACCCCATTTAGGGCATATGATTTCAGTATGCTGGCATTTATCATGGAATGTCACTACTTTTGTAAAGGCTATGCCTTAAGACAATGGTCATTTTTTAGGTTTTTTAATTTTCTGGAAAACTAAGGTATATGGTAAACTGAAATTAAAATGCCATCAACTAGGCCCTAGAACCTCTATCTCTGCCAAAAATCAGCTGAATCCATCAAATGAGATACAGGGTGGCACACACGTACATACGTACATACGTACGTACACACGGATAACACAAAATCACTCCGAATCCATCAAATAGTTGATGAGATACAGGGTGGCACATACGTACACACGGATAACACAAAATCACTCCTGACCTTTCTGGATCTCTGGGTTGCCTTGACTAATGATGCTGAAATTCTACACACTTATAGAACCTATCAAATGAAAATTTTGTGCAAAGTTTTAACTAATTTGGTTTATTTATTTTTGAGTTATGACTGATCAAAGAAATGAGATTTCCAGCATAGGCCATTCGTGTGGTCTATTAAGGGATAGAGCGCTATCGCGCCTCCCTTGATTATCGTATGTATGTCAGTGCTATAACTCCAGACATATCGGATCATTTCTTACAAGATTTGGTCCAAGGATATTAGGTATATATATTTATCATTTTCTCGTATAAACTAACCCCTACGGAAACATTCTATCTCACGCTGAAAACGTGTTTACCTGCAATTTGAGTAAAATTTGAAACACGAGCATGACATATAATTGTAAAGATTTCAAAGATTTTAGTGAATTTCGATCACGTGTTGTACGGTGGTGAAAGAAGTAATGATTACGTTTTGCTGTGACATCACGTGGCAAGAGCTGACGAATCTCGCCCTCTTCAGCTAAACTTAAGAATGAGTCTCGTCTCGTGAGCATTAGGAAGGCATGAACCCGCCTTGGAATCGGGGACATTTAAATCGCGATTAATACCATGGTACATATGATGTTTTATTTGACTGCTTCCTACAATTGACGATCCCACCATGCGCGTGTGAGACAATTAACGATACAGGATCTGAAAAGAATACAATGTCAAAAAAAAAAATTTTTTTTTTGTTTTTTTTTTCTCTTTTTTTCATTATGTCTTTCACAACCCCTATTTCTCATTTTTTTTTTTTTTAAAAAGAGTAAAAAAAAAAAAAAATGTTTTTTTTTTTTTTTGCTCTTTTTTTCATTATGTCTTTCACAACCCCTATTTCTCATTTAAAAAAAAAGAGTAAAAAAAAAAAATGTTTTTTTTGTTTTTTTTTTACTCTTTTTTTCATTATGTCTTTCACAACCCCTATTTCTCATTTAAAAAAAGAAAAAGAGTAAAAAAAAAAAAAAATGTTTTTTTGTTTTATTTTACTCTTTTTTTCATTATGTCTTTCACAACCCCTATTTCTCATTTAAAAAAAAAAAAAGAGTAAAAAGAAAAAAAAAATGTTTTTGTTTTTTTTTGCTCTCTTTTTCATTATGTCTTTCACAACCCCTATTTCTCATTTTAAAAAAAAAAAAAGAGTAAAAAAAAAAAAATGTTTTTTTGTTTTATTTTTGCTCTTTTTTTCATTGTCTTTCACAACCCCTATTTCTCATTTAAAAAAAAAAAAAAAAGTAAAAAAAAAAAAAAAATTTTTTGTTTTTTTTTTTGCTCTTTTTTTCATTATGTCTTTCACAACCCCTATTTCTCATTTAAAAAAAAAAAAAAGAGTACAAAAAAAAAAAAATTTTTTTTTTTTACTCTTTTTTTCATTATGTCTTTCACAACCCCTATTTCTCATTTAAAAAAAAAAAAAGAGTAAAAAAAAAAAGAAAAATGTTTTTTTTTTACTCTTTTTTTCATTATGTCTTTTCACAACCCATATTTCTCATTTAAAAAAAAAAAAAGAGTAAAAAAAAAAAAAAAATGTTTTTTTTTTACTCTTTTTTTCATTATGTCTTTCACAACCCCTATTTCTCATTTAAAAAAAAAAAAGAGTAAAAAAAAAAAAAAAATGTTTTTTTTTTACTCTTTTTTTCATTATGTCTTTCACAACCCCTATTTCTCATTTTAAAAAAAAAAAAGAGTAAAAAAAAAAAAATGTTTTTTGTTTTTTTTTTACTCTTTTTTTCATTATGTCTTTCACAACCCCTATTTCTCATTTAAAAAAAAAAAAGAGTAAAAAAAAAAATGCTTTTTTTTTTTTTTTTACTCTTTTTTTCATTATGTCTTTCACAACCCCTATTTCTCATTTAAAAAAAAAAAAAGAGTAAAAAAAAAAAAAAATGTTTTTGTTTTTTGTTTACTCTTTTTTTCATTATGGCTTTCACAACCCCTATTTCTCATTTTAAAAAAAAAAAAAGAGTAAAAAAAAAAAAATGTTTTTTGTTTTTTTTTTTACTCTTTTTTTCATTATGTCTTTCACAACCCCTATTTCTCATTTAAAAAAAAAAAAGAGTAAAAAAAAAAAATGCTT
Organism: Sepiola atlantica; assembly: GCA_963556195.1. Classification (NCBI taxonomy): domain Eukaryota; kingdom Metazoa; phylum Mollusca; class Cephalopoda; order Sepiida; family Sepiolidae; genus Sepiola; species Sepiola atlantica. The sequence goes on along the minus strand of OY744554.1, from coordinate 5,998,630 downwards.
TTTTTTTTTTTTTTACTCTTTTTTTCATTATGTCTTTCACAACCCCTATTTCTCATTTAAAAAAAAAAAAAGAGTAAAAAAAAAAAAAAAAGTTTTTTTACTCTTTTTTTCATTATGTCTTTCACAACCCCTATTTCTCATTTAAAAAAAAAAAAAAGAGTAAAAAAAAAAAAAAAAAATGTTTTTTTTTTTTTTTTACTTTTTTTTTCATTATGTCTTTCACACCCCTATTTCTCATTTTTCATTATGTCTTTCACAACCCCTATTTCTCATTAAACCCCTATTTCTCATTTTAAACACAACTGCTAGTCTTGAATCTGAGTATCGGCAATATTTAGTTTTGTTTAATTTCTAATGAAGGGGGATAAGAAAGAAGGCGGAAGTCCTTCATCAAAGTTAAGATACTTTCAATTTTTTTTTTTAATTTTATCAATAAGTAGTCGACATCAATTACTAACTAAACCAAAATTTCAGTTTCTTTGAAGTATTTTAAAAGGGTTTTTAGGGGGTGGCATAATAAAGGCTGAACTTCCCATTTGAAAAGTATATCAGTTTTTTAATTTGATCCATCGTCAATTAAGCAGAATTCACTGAGTTTCATTTCTTATTAAAGCTAATTAAATATTTTCATTAAATAAGGATTCTAGACATAAGGTTTAGTTTGCATCATTTTGGTTATTCGGACTACATTTCTCATCTTGATTGTTATCATCACAACTTGTCGGCCGCTGTAACCTCCGGCCTTCTTCAGGTGTATCTCTTCGAACTCGGGAACATTTCTGTCGAACTCGGGAATCTGGACGGAACTTCGAACGGAACCCTTTATTTAATCACCGGGGGTAGCATGCTTTTGTTCTATCAGCGATGACTGGGAGAAGTCTTCTGTAATCCGCAATTTTTCGTATCGCCCGCGCCAAGGATTGAACCTTCAACCGTCAGATGACTATCACTTAGAACTGAATTTAACTTAGTACTATATCCACTGGGTCACGGGTCCTTGCGGACAGTTCTAGTATGAATTTTTGGAGACTTAAACCTATTCTTGTTTTAGTGTGTACTACTTATCACTATATATTACTATATATTACTACATTTTTGTTACGACAGATCATAATGTATTATATATATATAGTCTCGGAAGTTTCTCAACCATTAAAACTATATAAAAAAAACAAAAAACTTATAGTCTCAAGTCTTCTAGTGGAAAATCACTCATGTAAGTCAATTTATTTTTTACAGTTATTATATTAGTTAGTTTCTAACACTATTTTAAGGGATCATCAGTTGTTTACCATGAAAAACTGTTTCGGGATTTATATATATATATATATATATATATATATATATATATATATATGTATATATATATCATTCCTCCCACCCCGGCCGAAATTGAGATCATCACAGCACAGACACGTGGAAAACCTCCCACGTAATAATTTGAAACACGACTTGTTGGGGTCCTCCCCCCTCCCCTCTCATGTCCCATGTCACCGTTATAGACAAAGCCCCAACTCTGTCCCCCTCCCCCTCCAATGTATTTTCAATTTTCAATCTCCCGTTAAAGTGAAGTTAAAACTTATGCCATTTGAATTCCATTGCCAGCCCGATGAGTTGGTCGCTATTTGCACCAATGAAACAAAACTTGTTTTGTCGCAACTAATGGAATAAAATCAATATATATATATATATATTAACATAGTTCACCCCAAACAAGACAGGCCGCCACTGTAGACGTAAGGGGCTACCGATAAAAAGAAAAGGGGAGAAGGTAGGGGGCGGTCAACCTAGATTGGGATCTGCGCAGCGAGGTGTCTGTTTACATTAGTTTTAAATTTCTGCATGTCTGTACTGTTGGGGAAACAGGAGGCAGGGATGGAGTTCCAGAGGCCAGCAGCACGAGGAAAGAAGCTATTTGAGTAGAAGGCTCTCCGACATCTTGGGACCTCCACAGTGAATGAATGAGATTTAGTTGATTGTCGAGTTAGTCTAGTGACTTTACGTCGAAGGGGCACCAGAGTATTGATTTACTCCTCTCCAGGAGTTAGGGACAAGGCCAGTTTTTATCTTACTCCCACAAGTAAGATGTGACCCAAGGTCGGGTCGGGAAAGTGGGGTTTAAAAATTGCCTGGGCAGCCCCGTCGGCATTCCCTGGTAGGGGCACCTCAGACAGTAAGCAATAAGTTTACTCCTCCTCAAAGAGGGGAGGCAAAGCCTGGGAGGGTGGACCTCCTAGAACTGCACAGGACAGACCCATAGACCGGCGTAAATCAAGCCCCGAAGGCCAAGACAATACCAGTCTATGGGGTGAAGTATCCATCGGAACAGGGCACCAGAGTAGCCAATTCATCGGAGCATAATCCATTGAAGTATTTGTAAAACAAGCACAAGGATGTTACATTCCGGCGATGGGACAGCGGCTGGAGCTTGGTTGACAGTGAGGGAACTATTAGGTTGACGATTCTATTATATATATATTTTTTATTACTTTTTTACTACTTTTTATTATGACATATCATAGTGTATTATATATATATATATATATATATATATATATATTATAAATATAGATGAAAGAAGATGGATAAACATGTACGAATGACAAATTTATTTCAACTTCGATTGTTCAATGCAATGCATACTCGGTAATAAAAGTATGTTTATTATTCTTTCCTTAAGCCAAGGCTTTTCAAAGATCAAAATCTTATCATCAGAGGAATTACATAGATAGATAAGTTGGCAGTGGAAAAACCAAGATTCAAAATTTGAAAAAATATTAAGTAATGGAGAGTGAAAAAAAAAGTTAATGTAAAAAAGATATGGAGTTTGTCCAGTTGGTAATTACCCGTTGATAAGGTGTCCAATGAAAGGAGATTTAGATGGGAAAGAAGTGTTTTCATATTTTATTCTATATTATATATATATATATATATATATATATATATATATATATATATATATATATATATATATATATATATATTACTACATTTTTGTTACGACAGATCATAATGTATTATATATATATATATATATATATATATATATATATATATATATATATTCCATTTTGGCAGATTCTCTGCACAGACGGAGTTTTCCTCTGGTGTTTATTATTTTTGCCAAAGGGAAGTTTCTTTGTTTTCATTTTACTTATTTTCTTTCCCCTCTTTCGTTTTCTGTCCTTCTTTTTTTTTCATTTTTTAACTCTGACCCTAAACCCTAACCCTAACCCTAAACCTAACCCTAACATTTTCTTTGTCTTATTCAACGATTCTTCACATCTCCATCACCAATTATTCCTTTCTAACCGTTTTTTTTATTATTCAATGTGTCTCTTTTTTCCTCTTTTGTTTCTTTTTTTCATCTTCTTGTTCTTATTTCTTTTTTTTCTCATCTACTTTTGTTCTTTCTCTCTGTCTTATTTTTTTTCATTCATTTTTGCTTTAGTTTCCTTTCTTTCTGTCTTTCTTTCGTCCCATCGTTCTTTCTTTCTATCTTTATTTTTTTCTTTTTTTCTTTTTCTTTCCTCCTCTTTCTTTTGTTTTGTTTTTTTCTTTGTTTTTTCACCCTTTTCTTTTCTTTATTTCTTTTTTTTGCGTTTTCTTTCTTCTATTCATCGTTTCCCTGTTTACCATTTTCCTTTCTTTTTATCGTTTTTCGTATTTTTATCGATACTGATTTTATTTTTTATTTCTTCAACCTCTCTTTTCCCTACTATCTTTTTCTTTCGTCTCTTTTTCCCCCTTCATTTTTTCTTCTTTCCTTCATTTACTTTTCTATTCATCCTTTTTCCTGCTCTCTTTTTCTTTCGTTTCTCTTTTCTTTCTTTTTTTTCTTTCTTTTCTTCCTGTGTTCCTTCTATCTTTTTTCTTTCTTTCATCCTTCATTCATTCTTTTTTTTTCTTTGTCTTATTCACTCATACTTCACGTCTCCGTCACCAATTATGCCCCTCTCTCCTTGTTCCAAATATCACCGCCCACTTTAAACCCTCCCCCAGAACGCCACCCCTCCCTAAACACCAATTCAAACAATAGTGTCCAAGAGCCGCCATAAATCCCGGATGCTTTCGTCAGAATTAATTCGGTTCACCCTTCCTCATTTTCTTTTACAAACGAGACATTCGCAGATAAAAAGGTCAAGGCACCGAAAACCATTCTTCAACGAATTTTCCATTCACAGAACGCAGCAGACCACAACTTCCTTGTTATTGACATTTGCAGGAATCTTAAGGACGAATCAGTTGACATCTCGTCTTCGAATCTTTAGAAAAAATTACATTTCTATAATTAAGGCCGGCGCTTGGCAACCATACCACTACTCCTCACCCCTCATTCGCTTCGGAAAATTTATAAACACGTTAGAAATCTTCTCCGAGTGGCAAATTCTTTCATATTTGGCAAGAATATTCCAATATTCCATCATAGGACGTATCTGATTCTTATATAGGTAGAAGATTGAAACCGAGATTGAAAATTCGAAAGAGAACTAAAAGAAAGTTCTTCAAAGATAAAAAATGGCTGAACTACTTATAAAGAAAGCGAAATGCATTCCGGTTGATTTAATTTCGTAATCAACTGTTCAATAATTGTTGTATGATTCAAAATGTAATTAGCAATTACAGGGCCGGCGGGACAGTTATAAAAGTGTGGGGGGGTTCTCCTAAAAAGTGGGGGCCCGGTTAAACACATGCATATCAACTTAATTATTGATGACCGTAAAGTAGGGGGGCAGTCAAAAAGTGATGGGGCTTGAGCCCCCCTCCCCTCCCCTGCCCCCCCCCCCCCCCCCCGGTGTCGTTGTCAATGGCAAAGTTACGTTAGCGACGAGGAGGGTGAAAAAAGAAGTTTCTTTGCAATGGAGGTTAATAATATTGATGCGCGAGTTTTATAAAAAAAAAGAGTGACCATGTTGTAGCCCTCAGGGAAGCCATCTTGAGTAATTGTAACTAAGGAGTGATTCCACACTTCTCAAAGCTCCCATAATTGATGACGACTGAGATTGTTTTTACTAGTGGGTCCCCACCTATCAAGGCCATGAGCCACTCGAGGATCAAGGCTAATGAGACGGGACGATTATCAGCTGAAAGATGAGGAGCACTATGGGAGTACTAACATTGATCAGTTGTATGAACTGCGTTTGATTACTTATTGGGCGATTTAGTGCAAGAAATTATAGACATTTGATTTGAAGACGACCATGTTGTAATCAGCAGGGAACCAGCCTCGCAGTAATGTGTTCCACGGACGGGAATCCCTTGCTAAACAGTGCTGTTCTGCATTAGGCACATGTATGGAGAAAAGAAAACTCTGTTTTCCGTTGTGATAGCAATAAGAGTTCTTGCTGTGAATGTCTTACAAGGATGAACCAGAGATTGGAGCTCAGTCGAGCACCTTCCATGGAAATAACCATAGAGTAGAGAGAGACTAGCAACGTCTCTTCTGTACGAAAGGAGTTATAAGGAAGAAGAAAGTTCTTTGCAGTTGTGGTAATAAGACGAGTTCTTGCTGTGAATGTCTTACAAGGATGAACCAGATGTTGGAGCTCAGTCGAGCAACTTTTATTGAAATAATGATAGAGTAGAGAGAGACTAGCAACGTCTCTTCTGTGAGAAATGATCTATAAGGAAGAAAGAAGTTATTTGCAGTTGTGGTAATAAGACGCGTCCTTGCTGTGAATGTCTTACAAGGATGAACAAGAGATTGGAGCTCAGTCGGGCACCTTCCATGGAAATAACGATAGAGTAGAGAGAGACTAGCAACGTCTCTTCTGTACGAAAGGATCTATAAGGCAGAAGTAAGTTCTTTGCAGTTGCGGTAATTAGACGAATTCTTGCTGTGAATGTCTTACAAGGAGGAACCAGAGATTGGAGCTCAGTCGAGCACCTTCCATGGAAATAACGATAGAGTAGAGAGAGACTAGCAACGTCTCTTCTGTGAGAAAGGATTTATAAGGAAGAAGTAAGTTATTTGCAGTTGTTGTAATAAGACGAGTTCTTGCTGTGAATGTCTTACAAGGAGGAACCAGAGATTGGAGCTCAGTCGGGCACCTGCCATGGAAATGACGATAGAGTAGAGAGAGACTAGCAACGCCTCTTCTGTGAGAAATGGATGATAGAGAAAAGAAAAGATCATACTCCCACTAGATTGCGAAGAAAGAGGGCTCCGATCGGTTCCTCCCCACATATGACAACAATACTCCCCCTTATGACGTATTTGGCTATTATATAGGAAGGGGATTGCGTCACGAGCCAGAGACATGAAAAGTGTACTTCTTGGATATAGATCGTTCCCACTAGATTTCTAAGTCGATTTTGTACTTTGTCAAGCCAAGAAAGATTGCTCTGAGCGACACCTCCCCAGATGAGGGAGCAGTACGTCCCCATCTTAGGACGTATCAGTTGATCAATCCCATTTAAATTGTAAATACCATTTTCGTTTTTCTGTCACGCTTAACTTTGAAATACTATTTTCGTTTTTCTGTCACGCTTAACTTTGAAATACTATTTTCGTTGGTCTGTCACGCTTAACTTTGAAATACTATTTTCGTTGGTCTGTCACGCTTAACTTTGAAATACTATTTTCGTTTTTCTGTCACGCTTAACTTTGAAATACTATTTTCGTTTTTCTGTCACGCTTAACTTTGAAATACTATTTTCGTTTGTCTGTCACGCTTAACTTTGAAATACTATTTTCGTTTGTCTGTCACGCTTAACTTTGAAATACTATTTTCGTTTTTCTGTCACGCTTAACTTTGAAATACTATTTTCGTTTTTCTGTCATGCTTAACTTTGAAATACTATTTTCGTTTTTCTGTCACGCTTAACTTTGAAATACTATTTTCGTTTTTCTGTCACGCTTAACTTTGAAATACTATTTTCGTGTTTCTGTCACGCTTAACTTTGAAATACTATTTTCGTTTTTCTGTCACGCTTAACTTTGAAATACTATTTTCGTTGGTCTGTCACGCTTAACTTTGAAATACTATTTTCGTTGGTCTGTCACGCTTAACTTTGAAATACTATTTTCGTTTTTCTGTCACGCTTAACTTTGAAATACTATTTTCGTTGGTCTGTCACGCTTAACTTTGAAATACTATTTTCGTTGGTCTGTCATGCTTAACTTTGAAATACTATTTTCGTTGGTCTGTCACGCTTAACTTTGAAATACTATTTTCGTTTTTCTGTCACGCTTAACTTTGAAATACTATTTTCGTTGGTCTGTCACGCTTAACTTTGAAATACTATTTTCGTTTTTCTGTCACGCTTAACTTTGAAATACTATTTTCGTTGGTCTGTCACGCTTAATTTTGAAATACTATTTTCGTTGGTCTACACGCTTAACTTTGAAATACTATTTTTGTTGGTCTGTCACGCTTAACTTTGAAATACTATTTTCGTTGGTCTGTCACGCTTAACTTAGAAATACTATTTTCGTTGGTCTGTCACGCTTAACTTTGAAATACTATTTTCGTTGGTCTGTCACGCTTAACTTTGAAATACTATTTTCGTTGGTCTGTCATGCTTAACTTTGAAATACTATTTTCGTTGGTCTGTCACGCTTAACTTTGAAATTCTATTTTCGTTTTTCTGTCACGCTTAACTTTGAAATACTATTTTTGTTGGTCTGTCACGCTTAACTTTGAAATACTATTTTCGTTTTTCTGTCACGCTTAACTTTGAAATACTATTTTCGTTGGTCTGTCACGCTTAACTTTGAAATACTATTTTCGTTGGTCTGTCACGCTTAACTTTGAAATACTATTTTTGTTGGTCTGTCACGCTTAACTTTGAAATACTATTTTCGTTGGTCTGTCACGCTTAACTTTGAAATACTATTTTCGTTTTTCTGTCACGCTTAACTTTGAAATACTATTTTCGTTGGTCTGTCACGCTTAACTTTGAAATACTATTTTCGTTGGTTTGTCACGCTTAACTTTGAAATACTATTTTTGTTGGTCTGTCACGCTTAACTTTGAAATACTATTTTCGTTGGTCTGTCACGCTTAACTTTGAAATACTATTTTCGTTGGTCTGTTACGCTTAACTTTGAAATACTATTTTCGTTGGTCTGTCACGCTTAACTTTGAAATACTATTTTCGTTGGTCTGTCACGCTTAACTTTGAAATACTATTTTCGTTGGTCTGTCACGCTTAACTTTGAAATACTATTTTCGTTGGTCTGTCACGCTTAACTTTGAAATACTATTTTCGTTGGTCTGTCACGCTTAACTTTGAAATACTATTTTCGTTGGTCTGTCACGCTTAACTTTGAAATACTATTTTCGTTGGTCTGTCATTTGACATTTAACTTGAACTTTCGCCAATCGTTCATGCTTATGTTTTTAGAAGAATATTGTTAGTCTGTCATGTGCATACTTGAACTAGTCTGTCAAGTAAAAGTTCTGAGTAGCATTTTCTTCGAATCGACCAAGTATATAGAGTCGCTTTTTAATAGTAACAATTTATTAAACATATAAATAACAATCCGTTAGATTTTGATGTGCTTTACGGCATCTCAACTATCGTTGAGTCATTTTATCCCCCAAATCGTACATGTGTTTTTTTTTGTTTCTATAGGCTTTGAATTGTAGATTAATTTCCAATTGGAGAGTTGTTATTACATATGACTACTGGTCTCCTCAGATGGTTACTCATTAGCATCTTGGCCTTTTGGCTAAGATCAAAGTGTAGTATCTGTTCCGATGGATACTACACCCCATGAACTGGTATCGTCTTGGCCTTCGGGGCTTGATTTACGCCGGTCTATGGGTCTGTCCTGTGCAGTTCAAGGAGGTGCACCCTCCCAGGCTTTGCCTCCCCTCTTTGGGGAGGAGTAAATTTATTGCTTACTGTCTGGGGCGCCCCTACCGGGGAATGCCGACGGGGCTGCCGATGCTATTTTTAAAAAGCCAGAGTGCTCACCTCTCGAGCGCTGGCTTATCTAATCCCACTTTCCCGACCTTGTGTCACATCTTATCTTGTGGGAGGTAGATAAATAAAAATCTTGGCCTTTTGGCTAAGATCAAAGTGAAGTATCTGTTCCGATGGATACTGCACCCCATACTGGTGTTGTTTTGGCCTTCGGGTCTTGATTTACGCCGGTCAATGGGTCTGTCCTGTGCAGTTCTGGGCGGTCCACCTTCCCAGGCTTTGCCTCCCCTCTTTGCGGAGGAGTAAGTTTATTGCTTACTGCCTGAGGCGCCCCTACCGTGGAATGCCGACGGGGCTGCCCAGGCAATTTTTAAACCCCACTTTCCCGACCCGACCTTGGGTCACATCTTACTTGTGGGAGTTAGATAAAAACTGGCCTTGTGCCTAACACCTGGAGAGGAGTAAATCAATACTCATTTAGCACTGGCCAAGCTATAGGTTGCTTAACTTCGGTGATCTGACGGGAACCGGTGTGTTAACGGGACTATAAATCGATAGATAGATATGAACAGATTGGAATAGATAGGTAGATATATATATATATATATATATATATATATATATATATATATATATATATATAGATAGATAGATAGATAGATTGATAGACAGATAGAAATATAGATAAAAGGATATATATATATATAAATATACATTGATAGATATATAAATAGATAGATAGACAGACAAACATAGATTAATGGACAGATACGGAAACAGATAGATAGACAGACAGATACATAGATATGTAGATAGACAGATGTTGCTGGATAGATAGACAGAGAAACATATAGACAGATAAATAGATAGATATATAGATAGATGGATAGATAGGTTAGACAGATAGATATATTGATTAACAAACAGACACAGATAGATAGACAGATATATATATATATATATATAGAGAGAGAGAGAGAGCGAGAGAGAGAGCGAGAGAGAGAGCGAGAGAGAGAAAGATAAATAGATAGACACAGAGAGACAGACAGACAGACAGACAGCTAGATAGAGAGATGGATAGACAGATAGACAGGGAGAGAGAGAGAGAGAGAGAGAGAGAGAGAGAGAGATTTGTAGATAGATAGACAGCTGGATAGATAGATAGATAGATAGATAGATAGATAGATAGATAGATAGATAGATTTGAACAGACTGAGATAGATAGATAGATAGATAGATAGATTTGAACAGACTGAGATAGATAGATAGATAGATAGATAGATAGATAGATTTGAACAGACCGAGATAGATAGATAGATAGATAGATAGATAGATTTGAACAGACTGAGATAGATAGATAGATAGATAGATATGAACTGACTTAGATAGATAGATAGATAGATAGATAGATAGATAATGAACTGACTGAGATAGATAGATAGATAGATAGATAGATATGAACTGACTGAGATAGATAGATAGATAGATAGATAGATAGATAGATAGATGAATTATGAACTGACTGAGATAGATAGATAGATAGATAGAAAGAGACTGAGATAGATAGATAGATAGATAGAGAGATAGAGAGATAGTTGGATAGATAGATTTGAACAGACTGAGATAGATAGACAGATTGACAGATGGATAGATAATATTATAGATAGATGTTCCGGTTTCGTATATTTCCGGAATTCAATAATATCTTTAGATCTTTTTTTGCTGTTGCATAATCTTGCTTGTGGTCGGTATATATGTATTTTTGTTGCTGGGGGTGGGGGGGGGGGGCACATAAGTAGATCTTAGATGAGTACCGAAAATAAACATTATATTATTATTTTTTTTTTTTTTAGTCTTCCGATAAATTTCTTTTCCTTCCTTATCGTCTAGTGGTTCGGGCTACACGAACGTCAAATTATTACTCGGCGGTCTTCCATACACGCCAACTTCAGAAGTCAAGAACTGGAAAGCCGACGTAAAATAACTTTCTCCATTACGCATCCCCCTGTGTGAGTCTATCCCCCCCCCCCCTGTGTCACTCTATCCCCCCATGTGTGAGTCTATCCCCCCATGTGTGAGTCGATCTCCCCATGTGTGAGTCAATCTACCCCTTTCGTTAAAAGATTCTGCAGAGATTCCTGAGTTCAACATAAAGATTCTCGAGTTCGACACACCTGAAAGAAGGTCGGATGTTACATCGGCCGAAACGTCGTAAAAAATAACATCTAGGATGAGAACAGTCGTCCGAATAAGCGAATTTTTTTTTTCAAAGATATTTCACCCCAAACAAGGCAGGTCGCCACTGTAGACGTATGTAGATAAAAACAACTAATATATATATATATATATATATATATATATATATACATATATATATATATATATATATATATATATATATATAGAGAGAGAGAGAGAGAGAGAGAGAGAGAGAAAAGAGGGTAGTGCAGTATTAGTGCAGTTCCAACGAGAGAAAAGTATATATGTAAAGGAGTAAGGCTACCAACATTTGTAGAATGTTTTTTTCAACATTTATTTATTATTTTTTGTTTTTTTCAACATTTATTTATTATTTTGTTGTTTTACCATATATAAAATCATAAAATGGTAAAACAACAAAATAATAAATAAATGTTGAAAAAAACAACAAAATAATAAATAAATGTTGAAAAAAACATTCTACAAATGTTGGTAGCCTTACTCCTTTACATATATATATATATATATATATATATATATATATATATATATATATATATATATATATATATATATAGTCATCAACATACAGACTGCTTCGTGGTATCAAATCTCATCAGAGCGGCTAGACCAGTTCGTGCCTCAAGCCGGGATTGAAACTCACCGTCGAGCTGACAGTCGGTGCTCCTACCCCTACGCTATCATACGACACTGACTGAATGTAAGTAATATCTCAATGTAAACATTGTAAGTGCCGGGAGCGCGAATTTGTTTTACCTAATGAGCTATGCCTTAAAGCAAATGACAGTTGGCGATATCCTTACAAATAAGTTCTACCCAGGGAGGGAGCTTCATATAGTCATCCACGTACAGACTGTTTCGCTGTATCACAGCTATATGACATAATTCACCCCAAACAAGGCAGGCCGCCACTGTAGACGTAAGGGGCTACTGAGAATTAGGGAGTCGGTTAGGGTGTCATCCTAAGTTGGGATCTGTGGAGCGAGATGTCTGTTTACATTAGTTTTAAACCTCTGCATGTCGGTACAGTCGGGGAAACATGGAGCAGGGAGGGAGTTCCAGAGGCTGGCAGCTTCGCGGAATGAAGCTGCTGGGGCAGAAGGTTGTCCGGCACGTGAGGGGCCACAGTCAAATAACGCAAATGATCAATCCTCATCTAAGAAATTCCGAAACGTATGCATTTTAAAAGATGAGATCGCCCGGATAGGGTGTTCTAGGCGGCACCTCCTCAGATGTGGTAACAGTACTTCCCCAGATGTGGTGACAGTACCTCCCCAGATGTTGTGAACGTACCTCCCCAGATCTGGTAACAGTACCTCCCCAGATGTGGCAGCAGTACCTCCCCAGATGTGGTGACAGTACCTCCCTAGTTGTGGTGACAGTACTTCCCCAGATGTGGTGACAGTACCTCCCTAGTTGTGGTGACAGTACTTCCCCAGATGTGATGACAGTACCTTCCCAGATGTGGTAACAGTACCTCCCCAGATGTGATGACAGTACCTTCCCAGATGTGATGACAGTACCTTCCCAGATGTGGTGACAGTACTTCCCCAGATGTGATGACAGTACCTTCCCAGATGTGGCAGCAGTACCTCCTCAGATGTGGTGACAGTACCTCCCCAGATCTGGTAACAGTACATCCCCAGATGTGGTAACAGTACCTCCCCAGATGTTGTAACAGTACCTCCCCAGATGTGGTGACAGTACTTCCCCAGATGTGATGACAGTACCTTCCCAGATGTGGTAACAGTACCTTCCCAGATGTGGTGACAGTACCTCCCCAGATGTGATGACAGTACCTTCCCAGATGTGGTGACAGTACTTCCCCAGATGTGATGACAGTACCTTCCCAGATGTGGCAGCAGTACCTCCCCAGATGTGGTGACAGTACCTCCCCAGATCTGGTAACAGTACATCCCCAGATGTGGTAACAGTACCTCCCCAGATGTGGTAACAGTTCCATCCCCAGATGTGGTGACAGTACCTTCCCAGATGTGGTAACAGTACCTCCCCAGATGTGGTGACAGTACCTCCCCAGATGTGATGACAGTACCTTCCCAGATGTGGTGACAGTACTTCCCCAGATGTGATGACAGTACCTTCCCAGATGTGGCAGCAGTACCTCCCCAGATGTGGTGACAGTACTTCCCCAGATGTGGTGACAGTACCTCCCCAAATCTGGTAACAGTACATCCCCAGATGTGGTAACAGTACCTCCCCAGATGTGGTAACAGTACCTCCCTAGATGTGACAGCAGTACCTCCCCAGATCTCGTAACAGTACCTCCCCAGATGTGGCAGCAGTACCTCCCCAGATGTGGTAACAGTACCTCCCCAGATGTGGTAACAGTACATCCCCAGATGTGACAGCAGTACCTCCCCAGATCTGGTAACAGTACCTCCCCAAATGTTGTAACAGTACCTCCCCAGATGTGGTAACAGTACCTCCCCAGATGTGGTAACAGTACCTTCCCAGATGTGGTGACAGTACCTCCCCAGATGTGATGACAGTACCTTCCCAGATGTGGTGACAGTACTTCCCCAGATGTGATGACAGTACCTTCCCAGATGTGGCAGCAGTACCTCCCCAGATGTGGTGACAGTACCTCCCCAGATCTGGTAACAGTACATCCCCAGATGTGGTAACAGTACCTCCCCAGATGTGGTAACAGTACCTCCCTAGATGTGACAGCAGTACCTCCCCAGATCTCGTAACAGTACCTCCCCAGATGTGGCAGCAGTACCTCCCCAGATGTGGTAACAGTACCTCCCCAGATGTGGTAACAGTACATCCCCAGATGTGGTAACAGTACCTCCCCAGATGTGGTAACTGTACTTCCCCAAATGTTGTAACAGTACCTCCCCAGATGTGGTAACAGTACCTCCCCAGATGTGACAGCAGTACCTCCCCAGATCTGGAAACAGTACCTCCCCAGATGTGGTGACAGTACCTTCCTAGATGTGGTAACAGTACCTCCCCAGATGTGGTGACAGTACCTCCCCAGATGTGGTAACAGTACCTCCCCAGATGTGGTGACAGTACCTCCCCAGATGTGGTAACAGTACCTCCCCAGATGTGGTAACATTACATCCCCAGATGTGGTAACAGTACCTCCCCAGATCTGGTAACAGTACCTCCTGAGATGTGACAGCAGTACCTCCCCAGATCTGGTAACAGTACCTCCCCAGATGTTGTAACAGTACCTCCCCAGATGTGGTAACAGTACCTCCCCAGATGTGACAGCAGTACCTCCCCAGATCTGGTAACAGTACCTCCCCAGATGTGGTGACAGTACCTCCCCAGATGTGGCGACAGTACCTCCCCAGATGTGGTTACAGTACCTCCCCAGATGTGGCAACAGTACCTCCCCAGATGTGGCCGCAGTATGATAGTTATAGAATGAATAATCCAACATAATGATTATGAAAAAGGAAAACCCAAAATCGTTTATTTTTTCATCGACGTTTCGTCTTTTCTGTTAAAAGACTTTTTCAAGTTGGCTGACGTAAAAAAAATGCATAGAAGTTAAAATCCGAAATACGTGGTGCATCTATGAAATCGATTGAATGAAAATCAAAAGAATAGACTAAAAGTGATTTAGAAATGGAACAGTTCAATATTTTTTAGGGGGGGGGGCAGATTTTGAGTTGATAGTCGTTTTTCTTTTTTCTTGCTTAATCTCATTTTTTTTTTTTTTTTTTTGATATGTGAATCTTGGAATCGGAGCTCACCATAACCGCTTCCTAGATTCACAGATCGGTTTTTACCTCTTCTAAATTTTAACCAACAAAATTTGACATTAAAATAACGATGTATTCCGGGCAACGCCGGGTAGCTACAACTAATTATATATATATTTTTTTTTATTGCTTTTCAATTAAATTCTTTTAAAAAAAAACATTAAAAAAACAAAAGACAAAATAATATACATTTAATTTAATCAGTAAATGAAGGAATAAATCTTGGTTTTTTTTTATTTATTTCTATAATCATTATTTTACATAAAAGCAATATTTATGTCTCCTAAGACTCTTTGTTATATAAAAAATTTCACATGTGGGTAGCAACAAGCTTCTTAAAGGTCCCAGTAATGGGCCTTTACAAGGTCCCAATAATGGGCCTTCACTAGGTCCCAGTAATAAGCCTTCACAAGGTCCCAGTAATGGGCCTTCACAAGGTCCCAGTAATGGGCCTTCACAAGGACCCAGTAATGGGCCTTCACAAGGTCCCAGCAATAAACCTCCTTAACGTCCCAATAATAAGCCTCCTCAAGTTCCAAGTAGTAAGCTTCACCAAGGTCCTCGTAATAAGCCTCCACAAGGTCCCAGGATTAAGAAGCCCCTAAAGTTTCAATAATAAGCTATCCTGAGGTCCCAGTTCCAAACCCCTCCCCAAGTTCCAGTAATAAGCCCCTCCTCAAGGTCCCAATAATAAACCCCCCTAAGGTACCAGTAATAAAGCACTTTCAAGGTTCTCACGAATAAGCCTCCCCAAGGTCCCAGTAATAAGCCTCTCCAGGGCCCCAATAAGAAGCTTTCCTAAGGTCACAGTAGTTAACCTCGGCAAAGCAAGGTCCAAGTAAATAAGCTTCCCTAAGCCAAGCTCCAAGTGATTAAGGCTCTCCAACCAAGGTCCAAGTAAATAAGCCTCCCCAAGCCAAGGTCCCAGTAAATAAGCCTCCCCAAACCAAGGTCCAAGTAAATAAGCCTATCAAAGCAAAGGGCTTAGTAAATATGCCTATCCAAGCCAAGGTCCAAGTAAATAAGCCTCCAAATGCCATGGTCCAAATAAGACTACATGCAATGGTCCAAGTAAATAAGCCTCCAAATGCCATGGTCCAAATAAGACCACATGCAATGATCCAAGTAAATAAGCCTCCAAATGCCATGGTCCAAATAAGACCACATGCAATGGTCCAAGTAAATAAGCCTCCAAATGCCATGGTCCAAATAAGACCACATGCAATGGTCCAAGTAAATAAGCCTCCAAATGCCATGGTCCAAATAAGACCACATGCAATGGTCCAAGTAAATAAGCCTCCAAATGCCATGGTCCAAATAAGACCACATGCAATGGTCCAAGTAAATAAGCCTCCCCAAGCCAAGGTCCAAGTAAATAAGTCTCCACATGCCATGGTCCAAATAAGACCACATGCAATGGTCCAAGTAAATAAGCCTCCAAATGCCATGGTCCAAATAAGACCACATGCAATGGTCCAAGTAAATAAGCCTCCAAATGCCATGGTCCAAATAAGACCACATGCAATGGTCCAAGTAAATAAGCCTCCCCAAGCCAAGGTCCAAGTAAATAAGTCTCCACATGCCATGGTCCAAGTAAATAAGCCTCCACATGCCATGGTCCAAGTAAATAAGCCTCCCCAAGCCAAGGTCCAAGTAAATAAGCCTCCCTCAAGCCAAGGTCCAAGTAAATAAGCCTCTACATGCCATGGTCCAAGTAAAAAAGCTTCCACATACCATGGTCCAAGTAAATATACCTCCCCAAGCCAAGGGCCAAGTAAATAAGCCTCCCCAAGCCATGGTCCAAGTAAATAAGCTTCCACATGCCATGGTCCAAGTAAATAAGCCTCCCCTAGCCATGGTCCAAGTAAATAAGCCTCCACGTGCCATGGTCCAAGTAAATAAGCCCCCCCCCCCAAGCCATGGTCCAAGTAAATAAGCCCCCCCCCCCAAGCCATGGTCCAAGTAAATAAGCCTCCCCTAGGCCCAAGTAAAAAAGCCTGCTGAAGGTCCCAGTCATGAACCTCCCCGAACGTCTCTGTAATGAACCTCCCTAAGGCCCCAGTAAAGAGCCTCTCCAAGGTCCCAGTAATTTAGAATCATTTTGCGTTATCGCAACAGCCGTTTAGCGTTGATTTCCCTCCGACAAAAACAATTGGCCTTCTCTTCTAAGATTCCAGTGTACTCCGCACTCTTTTAAGTAGGGAGCTGGTTGGTGCACTCCCTCTTTGATGTTTCCATCATCTTTAACAGTTCATGACTTTCGTGTGGTACCATCCGAAACTGAGGCCGTCACATGTGTGGTGTATATACGTGTGTTGTATTACTTTCTCAAGCTAACCCTAACTCTAACCCTAACCCTTACCCTAATCCTAACCCTAACCCTAACTCTAACCCTAACCCTAACTCTAACCCTAACCCTAACCATAACCCTAACCATAACCCTAACTCTAACCCTAACCCTAACCCTAACTCTAACCCTAACCCTAACTCTAACCCTAACCCTAACCCTAACCCTAACCCTAACCCTAACTCTAACCCTAACCCTAACCCTAACTCTTACCCTAACCCTAACCCTAACTCTAACCCTAACCCTAACCCTAACCCTAACTCTAACCCTAACCCTAATCCTAACTCTAACCCTAACTTTAACCCTAACCCTAACCCTAACCCTAACTCTAACCCTAACCCTAACCTTAACTTTAACCCTAACCCTAACCCTAACCCTAACTTTAACCCTAACCCTAACTTTAACCCTAATCCTAACCCTAACCCTAACTCTAACCCTAACCCTAACTCTAACCCTAACCCTAACCATAACCCTAACCATAACCCTAACTCTAACCCTAACCCTAACCCTAACCCTAACTCTAACCCTAACCCTAACTCTAACCCTAACCCTAACTCTAACCCTAACCCTAACCCTAACTCTTACCCTAACCCTAACCCTAACTCTAACCCTAACCCTAACCCTTACCCTAATCCTAACTCTAACCCTAACTTTAACCCTAACCCTAACTCTAACCCTAACCCTAACCTTAACTTTAACCCTAACCCTAACCCTAACCCTAACTTTAACCCTAACCCTAACCCTAACTCTAACCGTAACCCTAACCCTAACCCTAATTCTAACGCTAACTCTAACCCTAACCCTAACCCTAACTCTAACCCTAACCCTAACCCTAACCCTAACTCTAACCCTAACCCTAACCCTAACCCTAACTCTAACCCTAACCCTAACTCTAACTCTAACCCTAACCCTTACCCTAACTCTAACCCTAACCCTTACCCTAACTCTAACCCTAACCCTAACTCTAACCCTAACCCTAACCCTAACCCTAACCCTAACTCTAACCCTAACCCTAACTCTAACCCTAACTCTAACCCTAACTCTAACCCTAACCCTAACTCTAACCCTAACCCTAACCCTAACTCTAACCCTAACTCTAACCCTAACCCTAACCCTAACTCTAACCCTAACCCTAACTCTAACCCTAACCCTAACTCTAACCCTAACCCTAACCCTAACCCTAACTCTAACCCTAACCCTAACCCTAACCCTAACTCTAACCCTAACCCTAACCCTAACCCTCACCCAAAGGTCGTACGGTTACCTATAAGCCTTACAAGGTTTCCTTTTGTACTTAAGTCGCTCTTCGGAGTTTCCAAAATAAACGTTATCTGTTTTAGCTTTCTCATATATTAGTCCCACTTATATCGTCTAGTGGTTTGGGTTACAAGGTGCGCTTGACGCACAATTATCGGCTTCGCCTCTCAGCAATAAATAGGCTTAGCGAGTCTCGCTAAGACTTGTTATAAATACTAACAGGACCCGTGTAAATTACACGAAATGATGTTTTCAATACTAATTATCTTGTTCGTAACCTATACATGTTTGAATAAAATATGGTAAGATTCGTCTCCCCCCCTACTATCCCCCCCCCCTTCGATGTAGATTAAAAAATCTGAGAGGTCGGTTGGGATGAAACAATAAACCAGTCGAGCCAACGTCAAATACTCACGTCAAAATCCTACACCGCTAACCTTTGCGCCAAAGGGAAATACTTGAAAATATTACGAAAATTAGGTGACTTGAATGCTTTTCCAAATCTAGGTGCGGCACGCATGCGCAGAGCTTTTGATGTAAGCATGACACACGAACATACACACGTTATCGTATTAATATATAGAATTTTTAAAAACTAGCAGGTAGACCCGACGTTGCTCGGGATTGAATGGGGGGGGGACACTATAATGCCCCCTTTTTTTCACAATGATCATAAACCATATTACTTTAAAAAACAAACAACCTCTCCCTTTTCGGCTTGAAGCTGATTTATCAGGTTCGCTACTTTCCGATGGATACTGCACCCCATACTGGTATTGTCTTGTCCTTCGGGGCTTGACTTACGCCGGTCAATGGGTCTGTCCTGTGCCGTTCTAGGAGGTCCACCCTCCCAGGCTTTGCCTCCCCTCTTTGGGGAGGAGTAAGTTTATTGCTTACTGTCTGAGGCGCCCCTACCGGGGAATACCGATGGGGCTGCCCAGGCAATTTTTAAAATGGCCAGAGTGCTCACCTCTCGGGCGCTGGCTTTTCAAACCCCACTTTCCCGACCCGACCTTGGGTCACATCTTACTTGTGGGAGTAGGATAAAAACTGGCCTTGTGCCTAACTCCAGTAAATCGATTTTGAATGCAAAACGCGATAAATTCAATTTGTTTTAATTGAGACCTTAATCAATACAAGAACGAATATATTGAATATAGACTTCGAATGTAAGCTGATTTTAATTGAAAGCAAAAATTAATTATTTCGGTATCATATTATGTAAAACATAATTCGAGTGTTTAATGGTCGAGTGTTGAAATGTAACACTTTTTATAGTGATAGTTTCGTATTTTTTAAAATGGCGTTTTTTTATATGAAGTATCGCACTTATGAATACGTTAACAGGATAATTTTTATAAAAGACTTACTTTCTAATGAAAAATATTAACATGCCCCAAAAATTACGGAAAATTATCCGGTAGACGTTTAATATAATAATAAAAATAGGAATTACTTACTAATATAAACGTATTATTTTTGGTTTAATACCGTTTAAATCTCCATTTATGAAGAGGTATATTAAGGAGAGTTAAGCACTTACGAAATTCCTAATGACTACGATAATGGCGGCGAAATATCAAATATAGACTTCAGATATGAGCTTATTTTAATTAAAAGCAAACATTAATTATTTCGGTATCATATTATGTAAAACATAATTCGAGTGTGTGGTCGAGTGTTGTAATGTAACACTTTTTATAGTGCTAGTTTCGTATTTTTTTTTTTTAATGGCGTTTATCACGTTTCGCATTCGAACTCGGACGAAGAAGTCGTCTTCATTCGCTTTATTTTTGAACAGGCTTTTGATTAAGAGGGTGGTGCCTGCCTGACTGCCTGTTATTCTTGATCGAAGTGTTCCGCTCCAGACTCGGCGGTCGCGAGAACTAATTATAAATATTCTAAATAATAGCACGAAGACCTGGCGTTGCTCGGGATTGAATAGGGAACCTTACTATTCCCTTTTTTGTTCACAGTGTTCATAACACCATATAACGTTTTAAGTTACCCTCCCGTTTTGGCTCCACGCACAATTATCGGGATCGCTCCTCAGCATTAAATCTACTTAGTAAATCTCGCATACTCGACAAATCGCCGCAATGTTGCATTTCTGTGCTTGTTTTACAGGTACTTCAACGGAATTTTCTTTGACGAAGTCTCGTAGCACTTGTGCCCCTCTCGACGTAAATACCCCCAACTTGCACGACAAGCAGCAAAATCCCACCGCTTCAATGTAGAGGCCGTCAGATGCCGGAAAACTATCTATGTTTCTAATTTTAACTGGTGAAGCTCAGTACATATCGCATCCCCGAAAAAGATTTACTTAAAGGCAAAGTTTTCCAAATTCATCTCACTTCCTTGTCTTGTTTGGTCTGAAGAGGTTGACTCTCTCTGAAGAGTACAACCGAAACATGTATGCACATATGTAACCAACAATTATTGCATTAATAAAAATTGATACTAAAGAACAGCTCGTCTTGTTATTGAGAACTTTTTATAAACATTGGAGTTTCAACGGATTAACATCTACAGAAACTAATATAATACATGTACTATATATATATATGTATATATATATATATATATATATATATATATATATATATATATATATATATATATATATATATATATGCATGTATATATATATATGCATGTTTGGTTAAGCATTAGCGCCAGCTTCTGTTTATTTAATTTTTCGATTCGTCGCACGACCGATTTTGTATTGTCGTCCATGTTGCATAAAAAATCGCCATATTTTCGCGAACGTTTTCGACCGACGTCGGTCATCTTCAGGCGGATGAATGAGTATGCAAAATAAAAGATTGGTGAATTCATTAAGAAGACGTTTTTAAAAACATTTCAATACCACTTCAACAACACTTCAACATACCTTCGTCTCCCTCATAACGAGCATGGTTAATACTAGGTTTATTTACTTGAATAAACAACGCTTCCATTATGGGGAGACGAATACTGCAATATGATATCCCAAGAATGGCTGTGTTCTTGGTTAAAATATTCCTGAATTCATTTTTGGGGATTCTATGGGTTATCAGGTGTTGGTAGATGGAACTTTGAGGGGAGGTGAGATGGCAAGTTAGTCGACGTGATATGCTAGTTCTAGTCATGCCGATATACGTGTTGTTTGCAGAGACACATTCTCTGATAGGGCATTTAAACACGAATATGGCATTACTAGTTTTTAGTCAGCTATTGTCGGCCGGGTTATTTTTTAATTAATAAACGTAAAAAAAGAAAGAAAAATTGAAAGGAAGGAAGGGAAAAAGACAGGAAGAAAGAAAGAAAGAAAGAAAGAAAAGGTAGAAAAAAAAATAGACAGAAAGAAAGAAAAAATAAACAAAGAAAAGGAAACAAAAGGAAAAAGAAGGAAAGAAAAAAGAAAGAAAGAAAGAAAGAAAGAAAGAAAAAGGTTTATTTACTTGAATAAACAACGCTTGCATTATGGGGAGACGAATACTGCAATATGAGATCCCAAGAATGGCTGTGTTCTTGGTTAATATATATATATATATATATATATATATATATATATATATATATATATATATATATATATATATATATGTTTTGTTTCATGATTAATATTATTGTTAAAATAAAAATCCGGACGTAACTTATCGGATGATATTATATATTAAATCATTTTCAAAATAATGTGTTACTGTTTTTATATTTTTCATTTTCAAGTGTCATGATTTAATAATAATTATATCTAACTTTAAGTGAACGCTGTAGCTCCTATATATATATATATATAATTTTTTTTTTTCATCATTAATAGTGTTATTCTGATACTTTGCTGGAAATTATTCAAAAGAGGTTATGTTATCCTCTGTATTGGTGTTGTCGGGATTATTTCAAGGCTAGAACAAAAATGTCAGGCTACTCCTATTTCCTCTGCAGCCGTAATGAAGAGCAGGTGGAATTAGTGCCTTGGCGTGCCGACGCAGTTCAATAATCCCTTGTTCTTTCTCTCTCCACCGTTGCTTGCGTCAGTCTGACACCGGCTTAAAATCGTTCTTCGTAACGATTTCGTTCTGGCTGTTCGCTTGTTGTCTTTTGTTTTGTTTTTTTTTTTTTTTTTGGGGGGGGGGGGGTAGTCACGCCTATTATTCTTTTTGGTTAGTCACGCCTCCTTTACCAGTTGACTGAAGTGTCTGAATCTCGAAAATCGACAACTGTTTTGAGGATATTTGTGGAAAAACAAAACAAAAAAGAGAATCTAAATAGTTTTCTTCTGGTGACGTTGTTTGGAGTCCAGGTGATTGAACGCTGGTGGTGGGATCTCTTTCAGGCTTGGTTTGATAGCTGACAGAAAATGAAGGGTATTGATTTACTCCTCTCCAGGAGTTATGCACAAGGCCAGTTTTTATCTTACTCCCACAAGTAAGATGTGACCCAAGGTCGGGTCGGGAAAGTGGGGTTTAAAAATTGTCTGGGCAGCCCCGTCGGCATTACCCGGTAGGGGCGCCTCAGGCAGTAAGCAATAAACTTACTCCTCCCAAAGAGTGGAGGCGAAGCCTGGGAGGGTGGACCTCCTAGAACTGCACAGGACAACCCCATAGACCGGCGTAAATCAAGCCCCGAAGGCCAAGACAATACCAGTCTATGGGGTGCAGTATCCATCGGAACAGAAACTACACTTTGATCTTAGCCAAAAGGCCAAGAAATTTTTTTTTTTTTTAATTTTTTTATTTATCTACCTCCCACAAGGTAAGATGTGACACAAGGTCGGGAAAGTGGGATTAGAAAAACCAGCACTCGAGAAGTTGAGCACTCTGGTCAGTAAAAATTGCCTCGGCAGCCCCGTCGGCATTCCCCGGTAGGGCGCCTCAGACAGTAAGCAATAAACTTACTCCTCCCAAAGAGTGGAGGCGAAGCCTGGGAGGGTGGACCTCCTAGAACTGCACAGGCAAACCCATAGACCGGCGTAAATCAAGCCCCGAAGGCCAAGACAATACCAGTCTATGGGGTGCAGTATCCATCGGAACAGATACTACACTTTGATCTTAGCCAAAAGGCCAAGAAATTATTTAATGGTGCTTTTTGGTAGACACTTTTCCAGTGATATTACAGGAAACTGAACTTAGGGGTAGCTTTTTGAGAGGCTTCTCAATCAGCACCCGCGAAATGTTGGGTATTTCCAATGCTATGTTGCGTATCAGTATGTGTCTCAACATATTTTTGGCGTTGATGACTGGGTCCCTCACTCTAATGTTTCGGCTTCAGGTTTGATTATTTTGTCTCTGAATTTATCACCGTCAGTTAGGCTGACGTGTACAGATAGTAACGTCATGAAGGGAAGTCCTTCTCAGAAAAATGAGAGATTGTTTGCCTCTTAGGAGTTTGTCATCAAACTGAGCGGGCACTGTTTCAAAGCCTCTATCAGACTACTGGGTTTGGAAGTTGAAGATCCACTTTTTCTTGATGTAAATTGCTGTAAAAAGTTAAAGAAAATCCCGGAGTTAATAATGGTGTTACCTGTTGTTGTTTTTAATTGACTTTATAAGAATTATGAAGGAATCGATGGTTATAGTTATTGCATTTCGTCATAAAATATTCCGAAAATTGAATTATCTATTAGAAGATTATTTCGAAGATAGGCTGACGTGTACAGATAGTAACGTAATGTGTTGACGTACTACAAACATAAACCGTTTCTACTCGTCCGTATCACCCAAGACACCATTGTATACCCGTTCAGCCCGCTGCTATCTTTGTCGGCTGATATACCGTCCTTGCTGTTGTGTTGTCGGTGATAGCGTGGACAGTAAATCGATGTGTTTGCCGTTTTTGATCGCGAGACCACACTTCACCGTCACGCCCTGATTTTTATACTATTGTTATGGTGTAATGGTGATATACCCTATTTTCTGGCTATAATAATCAAGGAAGGCGCGAGAGCGCTCTATCCCTTAATAGACCACAGGAATGGCCTATGCTGGAAATCTCATTTCTTTGATCAATCATAACTCAAAAACCAATAAACCAAATTAGTTAAAACTTTGCACAAAATTTTTCATTTGATAGGTTCTATAAGTGTGTAGAATTTCAGCATCATTAGTCAAGGCAACCCAGAGATCCAGAAAGTTCAATCATGAAATCATGTTATCTGTGTGTACTTACGTACGTATCTATGTGCCACCCTGTATCTCATCTACTATTTGATGGATTCAGTTGATTTTTGGCAGAGATAGAGGTTCTAGGGTCTAGTTGATGGCATTTTAATTTCAGTTTACCATATACCTTAGTTTTCCAGAAAATTCCAAAAAACCTTATGAGAAGGCATTGTATTGAGGTATAGCCTTTACAAAAGTAGTGACATTCCATGAAAAATGCCAGTATACTGAAATCATATGCCCTTAATAGGGTTAAGATGAAAATTCATATACACTAAATGTACAAGAGCAAGGAAATTCCCAAATTTGTACACTTTTATTGTAATTAAGGGTATGACTATATATCAACCAAACTATTTCATTATCACATCACTACAGTATAAATCTCTATGCATGAGTGGATGAAGTGTGTGAGGTGCGCTATAGAAAAATTTCTACCAGTAAAATACATAGCCCTGTTGTGCTCGCATACCCTTAATGATAATAAAAGTGTAAAAATTTGGGAATTTCCTTGCTTTTGTACATTTAGTGTATATGAATTTTCATCTTAACCCTATTAAGGGCATATGGTTTCAGTATACTGGCATTTTTCATGGAATTATTTTAGACATTATGTATTAAAGAGACTACGAGCAGTCTTTCTGGCGACGAGAATGATATCCAGTGTTGTGATCTTGAAGGACCAATAATAAATAAGACAACGCGGTGGTATATTTACAAGAGAGTGTATTTACTGAAGTACAGAATAGTATGTTACAGAAAGACTGACTAGTTACCCCCCTTCAACTGCAAGGAGGTGTGACACAAGGTCAGAAAGTAGGATTTGGTGGGCCAGCGTACTAGAGGTAGCGCAGTCTGGCCCTGCAAAAAATGGCTGGGCAGCCCCGTCGGCATTCCCCGGTCGGGGTACCTCAGGTAGTTAGCAATAAACAAACTCATTACCAAAGAAGGAATGCAGGGTCTGGGATAGTGTGCCTCCTTTGACTACCCAGAACCTCACAGAACACCCGACAGAAAAAAGGCCGCCATCAGTCATAATTGTCCACCTCCGTTGGACCGATTGTCGAGAATGGATCCTAGACATACTTAAAATGTCGTCTCTGAATTTAACTGTGCAGGAAAAACGGTATTTATTTCCTTCCCACTGCAGGAAATTATGGCGCAAGGTCGGAAGGTGGGGAGAGTCAAGCCAACGCCCTTGAAGAAGGAACACTGTGGCCTTTTAAAAATTGCCTGTGCAGCCTTGTCAGCATTCCATAGTTGGCGCGCCTCAGAACCGCACTTGACCTTGTGTCTAACCTAATACATGCATAATAAGATAATAAGACAAATCATATCTCCGGTACTTTTTTTTAACATAGTTCACCCCCAAACAAGGCAGGCCGCCACTGTAGACGTAAGTGGCTACTGAGAAAAAAAGGGGAGAAGATTGGGGGGGGGGGTCAACCTAAATTGGGGTATGCGCAGCGAGATGTCTGTTTACATTAGTTTTAAATTTCTGCATGTCAGTACTGTCGTGGAAACAGGGGGCAGGGAAGCAGTTTCAGAGATAAAAGTTTATTCCAGGACTAGAAATACAATTTCAAACAACAATAAATAAACAATCATGGCTGCCATTGTGAAGACAAACTTAAACAAGTCCCAATTACTTATAAAACAATAATGTGAGAGAAAGAAAAGCAAAGAGACAGATACAGACATAATTAGATAGAGAGGGGAGAGAAAGAAAGATAAGCAAAGAGACAGACACAGACATAGGTAGATAGAGAGGGGAGAGAAAGAAAAAGAAGCAAAGAGACAGATACAGACATAGGTAGATAGAGAGGGGGAGAGAAAGAAAGATAAGCAAAGAGACAGATACAGACATAGGTAGATAGAGAGGGGGAGAGAAAGAAAGAGAAGCAAAGAGACAGATACAGACATAGGTAGATAGAGAGGGGGAGAAAAAGAAAGAGAAGCAAAGAGACAGATACAGACATAGGTAAATAGAGAGGGGGAGAGAAAGAAAGAAGCGAAGAGAAAGATACAGACATAGGTAGATAGAGAGGGGGAGAGAAAGAGAGAGAAGCAAAGAGACAGATACAGACATACGTAGATAGAGAGGGGGGGAAAGAAAGATAAGCAAAGAGACAGATACAGACATAGGTAGATAGAGAGGGGGGAGAAAGAAAGAGAAGTAAAGACACAGATACAGACATAGGTAGATAGAGAGGGGGAGAGAAAGAAAGAGAAGCAAAGAGACAGATACAGACATAGGTAGATAGAGAGGGGGAGAGAAAGAAAGAGAAGCAAAGAGACAGATACAGACATAGGTAGATAGAGAGGGGGGGGAAGAAAGAGAAGCAAAGACACAGATACAGACATAGGTAGATAGAGAGGGGGAGAGAAAGAAAGAAAGAGAGACAAATAGACAGATACAGACATAAGTAGATAGAGAGGGGGAGAGAAAGAAAGGGAAGCAAAGAGACAGATACATACATAGGTAGATAGAGAGGGGAGAGAAAGAGAGAGAAGCAAAGAGACAGATACAGACATAGGTAGATAGAGAGGGGGAGAGAAAGAAAGAGAGAGTCAACAGATGACGATTAGAACGGAAGTGACGCCGTCGTTACTGACATAGCGTTGCCACGAACGATAGCCAAAGGGATGCGTTGGAACAACCAGGCTGACTCACGGGGCTCGTGTCTGTACGTTGAATCCTCCGTCCAATGTCCTGAAAAAATTTAACAGGATCGGGGCCAAACACACCCGACGTTTCCACTGAAATTGGTTGGAAGACGAAACGGTCAGTGAGCGAGCTGTATTTTCCGCGCTTCCTTGTAGTACCCGTTCTGTACACTAAATGTCTTTGCTAATTAAATAAACCGAAAATGGTTGATATACGGTAAATCAGATTGTGTTGAGAGTAAGCGAAACTGCAGACACGAATGCAAGCATGTTCAACCTGCTCACACGAGAAGCTGAATTTTCGCAAAGACACCACGGCACGCACATGTGCAGACGTGGTAATCGATACACAAGTCTATTCAGCACGAAAGCGACAATGTCCTTGTAATACTGGGATCTTGTTATTGATTTTGTCTTCGATTATTCTGGGTGGGTGAAAAAACGATCGATATGACAGCGGGGACTTTTCCATTCGATTCCTCGTCAAACCCTCCTGAGACAGACGCTCTTCTCTCAGACGTTCCGCCATTGTTAATATACCACTGTTTATAGGATATTTGTAGAAATATGCATCCATCCAGAACTATTTTAGATTCATTCATCTTAAAGTTGACAAACCGAATTTAAAAATCGTTAATGGCCTAGTAAATGATAAATGCGATAGGTAGTAAAACAAAAAGTAAGAAGGGGCTGGGGAAAATGGATTTGGTAGTATAGGGTGGGCAAAAATAAGGGTCTTATTTTTAAAAATTCATAACTTTTTTATTTATTGATTTTTTTTTTTTTTTTTTTTAGAATAAGTAAAGGACCCCTTCCGAAGCAAGCATGAGCCGTATTAGCCCTAAGGAACGTACCCTCATTTAGAAAACATTATTTTTGCTTAAAAAACTCAAAACAGTGTAAAAAACAATACTTTAGTTTTTGTAAGTTTTAAGAAGTGTTTTTCGGCTAAAATTTGTTTTGTTTATTTCAAAAAAATCTCGGAAGGGTCAGTCTACACACACATAAAGTTTGGTGAGTTTAACTTTTATTTTGTGGAAGTTATTCAAATTCAAGTTATTCAAATTTAAAGATAGGACCCTTATTTTGGCCCACCCTGTATATGAAGCACCTTGCTCAAGGGTGTTGATAACAGTCTAGTGTCATGCCTGGAATAAATTATATTAAACCTATAGATGTTACCCTGTGCCTGAGAATGTTTTCTTTATACTAAGTTTAGGATACGAAAGAGTCTGTCAGTTTTGTGATCAGAGTAAACGTTGAGATTAGAGTCGGAGACAGATTGTTCGAAAAGACGATTAAAAGTTGTGTATAGGCGATAAAATTTGTCTTTAAAGATTATGATATGCTGAACGTTTTGGAGTAAAAATCTATTTAGTATTACGTGTTGACAGGGAAAAAACACGCACATCTCATTCCGATAGTTAGCTAATAATCCTATGCCGCCATTTTGGAAAAACGACGATGATACTTACTTTCTTTCTCATTTAAAAGTTATTATTCCTCAGCTTTTATGCGCCAAATCAAACAGATGCTGGTGCTTTGTCACATTAGGACCCGATCTAACTTTGACCCCGTCGTTAGGGTTAAAGTGGGGGTTAGGGTTAGGGTTAGGGTTTAGGTTAGGATTAGGGTCATGGTTTAAGTTAGCGCGGGTCCTAATGTAACAAAGTATCTAGATTTTAACTCGAAAAATGCTCAGCATGTCATAATCGGAAGAAAGAAAACAATTTTTAATCGCTTTTGCGAACAATATGTTTCTGACTCTAATCTCAACCTCTACCACGGTGCGTGAAGATCTTGCCTCTGTTTGGCTGAGACATGGTTCTGTTCACTCCTAGGAGATCAACACTCCCAGGTTTTACCTTCTTTCTTTGAAAAAGGGTTAGGATATTGCTAATCGATCATATGCCGACGAAGCGACCCAGGCATTTTTTGATGGCTAGCTTTTAAATCCTCACCTTTCGACCAAATGTTTTAGAAACGATCGTACGCCATACTGGACTTGGTGTTGTTATTCTTGGAACAATAGTAATGTTTTAATTCATTGAATGTTTTTGACAATGGGGGAAAATTGCTGTTTCCTGGGTCGACTGCTGTTTTCAATCCTCTCATAGTATTCATCACCATTCATCTGTCAATCTATCCATCTTGTTGACCCTAATCTTTGAGTGAGTTTTAAGCCTTGATATGTGTTGACTGATTTGTTAAAAAAAAAGTTATTTGTGAAATCAGTTGATGCGGTTTCCAGGCAGCTTTAGAAGCTGGTGGCCATTGCTGGCACCCATATCGAATTTTGAATAAAACCCCATGCTATACACTTTCTTATCATATTTATTTGTTGTAAAAAAAATATATTTCGGGAATAAATTACGAGCACTTAATAATAGGGAGTTACTTTTCAATCACCTTGTATATGTGATTTGGGGTTTCTTTTCAATCACCTTGTATATGTGATTTGGGGTTTCTTTTCAATCACCTTGTATATTTGATTTGGGACCGCTTGTGAATTTTATATTTCCTAGAAATGTCCTCCTTGGAGGCGGAAGTCGCACAAGGACAAGCAGAGGAGATTACTGTAAAGTTTTCTGTAGAAAAACTAAAACTAAATCCCAGAGAAAATAACTGAGTTAATTGTTGTTCTTTTATATTTCTTTTATTATTATTATTATAAGAATCGATGATAATAGTAATTGTATTACGTCGTTTTAAAAAACGGAAAATGGAATTTTCCATCAGAGGTACAGTTAGAAGTTAGGCTGACGTGTTCAGGTAGTAACGTCATGGAGGGAAGTATATAGTAGAAGAACGAGTCACCTCATCCGCCCAGAATGAATGTCGCACAAGGACAAGAAGAGGAGATTACTGTAAAGTTTTCTTGTTTCACATCTCCCCGCGGCGGCACAGAGGTAAATACCTACTCCTTGTGCATTTTGTTTAAGATCAAAGTGTAGTATCTGTTCTGATATTACACATCGAATTTTCTGTCCTCTGTCAGTGAAAAGAAAATCCTTCTAGGTAAAGGCAATTTTTTTTCTTCTAATTCATAGTGCACGTTGTTGGTAGTTGGATTTTATCCACGTTAAAAATCGACATTGTGTCTAACTCTGTCCTCGTGGGGAGACAAATAAATTGATACTGTTAAGTTATCTCTCTTAACAACCAGCAAGGGGGATCACTCTAAAAACTTATCACAAACGAATAGAACTCGTATATCTCGATACAAAGAGAGATTGTACAGGGTGGGCCAAAATAAGGGTCCTATCTTTAAATTTGAATAACTTGAATTTGAATAACTTCCACAAAATAAAAGTTAAACTCACCAAACTTTATGTGTGTGTAGACTGACCCTTCCGAGATTTTTTGAAATAAACAAAACCAATTTTAGCCGAAAAACACTTCTTAAAACTTACAAAAACTAAAGTATTGTTTTTTACACTGTTTTGAGTTTTTTAAGCAAAAATAATGTTTTCTAAATGAGGGTACGTTCCTTAGGGCTAATACGGCTCATGCTTGCTTCGGAAGGGGTCCTTTACTTATTCTAAAAAAAAATTTTTTTTTAAATCAATAAATAAAAAAGTTATGAATTTTTAAAAATAGGACCCTTATTTTTGCCCACCCTGTATTTGTCTAAATAAAATCTCTCTTCGTATTGAGATATAAGAGTTTTATTCGTTTGTGATAAGTTTTTAGAGTGATCTCCCTTGCTGGTTGTTGTTGTTGTTTTGGGAAAACAAAGATGGCGGTTCGGACAAAAAGACGTGTCTCCATGACTGGATTTATGTAACGAGTATACAAACAGGTACTACACTACATCTTTTCTGTCATCGGTCAGTGAAGGAAGAAATCTTTCTAGGAAAAGGCAATTATTATTATTTTTGCCCCAATCCAGAGTGAACCTTTTATGGGAGCTGGATTTTTACCGCATTTTATAATCTGCATTGTGTCTATCCCTGCCCTCAAGGAGAAGTAAAAAAAAAATAGGGGCTCACTTCGAGTCAGAGTGGACCTGGAAGCAGTAATAATTAAGCGGAGATTTAACCCTTGCACCTCCCGCCCTCTCCAACTAAAATGGGGGCTTAACAACAGGAGTCGGTTTTATGTCATAACCAGGTAAGAGCTTAAGTAGGTGATAGAGTTGGTTTCTATATGAGCGGACCCTGTTTTTTTCAAGGCCTTAATCGCCCTACAGAGCTTGGGAGGTGGAGGATTCTGCTCACCTCGATGTAAATTACTGTACTCTGTAATAATGGCTAGTAATTTACAACTGAACAAATAGCGTCTCTAATATTGAGATGTTACATGAGAGCGTGCAAAATTCAAGATATAACATAAATTAGCAAAGCCTGGTGATACCAGATCAGGCTGCCCTGTGGCTCCCTGAGACGAAATTCACCTACATTGACGTTTTTTTTGTTTTTTTTGTTTGTAAAACTTAATTATGTTCTACAAAACCAAAAACAAAAACAACAGCCCCTCTCCCTTTCTCCCTCCCCTTTTTTATTTTTATTTTTCCTACCCTACTCCCGGTCCTGGATATGACCTTAAACTACATCCGATGGTGAGATCCGGCTTACGGACTTTGGGGAATGTGGAGCCTCCTCTTAATTACCATTGCTCCCAGGTCCACCCTGACCCGGAGTGGTAGTACCTGTTAGGGTCCCAACTATGGGTTAAATAGAAACAGATATTAAAAGGGGAAGGAAACAAAAAAGAGAAGAAAACAAGACCAGATTCGGCATTAAATAACCCAAAAAGGGTTGATATGCCGTAAAACAAAACTACCAAACTACCTAAATTAGCAAAGGCTCTCAGAAACACTTTTTAAGAAATTTAAAACTTTGAAAAACTGGCAAAATACCTTTGTAAACCACGTTTTATGATGCGAATATTTTTACAATTAAAAATTATTCAGAGTCTGAATCGAAACAAAATTAAGATTTTACCATTATTTCTTGTTTCCATAATAGCAGTATTTACTCTGATGTTGATGAAGTGACAGTCAGGTATTGTCGAACAGCGTACGATGAGCAACGTCTCTTTATATATGAACTTTTGGGGGACGCTGTCGCTTTGAAACTCAGACTAAATAGTTAAGCACCGTTTCGTCTGGACAGTACCATCACTCTTTCAGTTACAACTTGTAATTAAATGCTCATTTCTGTTGATTCAGAATGAGATGCGGCTATCGAATATCGATACAAAACTATTCAGAATGTCGTCTGCTAGCAAATAAATCGATGCATACATGAACAATTGATTTTTTCATAATCAAATACAACATTATAACCAATTATAGCGAGTTTTATAGCGTATACCTCGCCTTTTGGCTAAGACCAAAGTGTAGTATCTGTTCCGATGGATACTATACCCTATAAACTGGTATTGTCTTGGCCTTCGGGGCTTGATTTACGCCGGTCTATGGGTCGGTCCTGTGCAGTTCTAGGAGGTCCACCCTCCCAGACTGTGCTTCCCCTCTTTGGGGAGGAGTAAGTTTATTGCTTACTGCCTGAGGCGCCTCTATCGCGGAATGCCGACGGGGTTTTTAATGGCCAGAGTGCTCACCTTCTCGTGCGCTGCCTTTCCAAACACAACTTTCCCGACCCGACCTTGGGTCACATCTTACTTGTGGGAGTAAGATAAAACTGGCCTTGTGCCTAACCTCCTGGAGAGAAGGAAAATAAATACTCTATAATAAAGTAAATTCGTTTTTCCCAACTGCCTTACTGGTATAATAACGAAAACCTACATATGCTATTAGGCTAAGCACTCAAGCGTGTATCCAGAATATGCATTCATTTCGTCTTCTTTAAACATTTCTTATATGTTCTCCGGATAACCGAACTCTCCCAAATACACCTTCCAAAGAGAAAGTAGTATTCATTTTACTATTAAAGACGGTGGTACCTTCCTGCAACAACTAACGTTATCCGAATCATTCAACTTACCTTTGACTTTTTGGTTTATATCATATATACATTATTTTCAAAGTCTATATTTTGTTATAGATTTAAATAACAGTAACCCGTTTTAATGGTAATATAGGTTTGATGAATAAACAATTTAAAAAATAACATTTGTTCATTTAGATGTACATGGTGATTGGAAATGATTAAAGCTCAATATACGAGATAGAGCAATGATGAAGATAAACGAAAGAAGAGAGAAAAAGATGCGCGAATAACACACATATATATATATATATATATGGCAGCATCTTCTCTTGCAGGCTAGTATTGTTGAATATAAGAGACAACTCATGTCTAGCTACTTTTTGGTAGATCCTTTCAATAGTCCGAATCAAGATCTTAGTTTCAGAGGGGAATTGGCTGATGAATTTGCCATGGTTTTTATTTGTTACCCAAGTACTTTCAGACCCATATGGGTCCATCATAAGGGGGATGAGGTACAGACCATGTGTTAATGTTATAGAAGGTTTTGGTGGGAATTATGTATATATATATATATATATATACAGTGTGTATGTATACATATAGTGGGTGTATACATATAGTGTGTATATATACATATATATAGTGTTTGTATACATATAGTGTGTATATATACATGTATATAGTGTGTTCATACATATATATATATACATATATATATATAGTGTGTGTATACATATATTGTGTATATATACAGTGTGTGTATACATATATTGTGTATATATACAGTGTGTGTATACATATATATATATATATATATAGTGTGTGTATACATATAGTGTGTATATATACAGTGTGTGTATACATATATATATATAGTGTGTGTGTGTGTATGTATACATATAGTGTATATATTTATATATAGTGTGTGTATGTATACATATAGTGTCTATATATATAGTGGTTGTATGTATATATAGCGCATATATATAGTGTGTATGTATACATATACTGTATATATATATATATATATATATATATATATATAGTGTGTGTGGGTAAGCATGCATATAGTGTATATGTATAGTGTGTGTATGTATACATATTGTATATATATAATATATAGTGTTTATGTATATATATATATATATATATAGTGTGTATGTATACATATAGTTTATATATATTTATATATATATAGTGTGTGTATTTATACATATAGTGTATACATATATAAATATCATGGAATTTTCCATCAGAGGTACAGTTAGAAGTTAGGCTGACGTGTTCAGGTAGGAACATTATGGAGGGAAGTATATAGTAGAAGAACAAGCGATTTTTCTTATCTCTGAGGAGTTTGCTATCAAACTGAGAGGACACTGTTTCAAGACATTTATTACACTACTGGTTTGGAAGTCGAAGATGCACTTCATCTAGATTTAAATGACTGTTAAACATTAAACGGAAACCCAGAGTTAATAATGAAGTTACATGTTGTTGTTTTTAATTGATTTTCTAAAAATTATGTGAGAATTAATGATAATAGTTATTCTCTCTGTAAATATTCCGAAATTTTCTATTAGAGGAAAATTAAGAAGTTTTGCTGACGTGTACAGATAGTTACCTCATGTGTTTAAGTAATATAAACATGAACCGCCCCCTCGTCTGTATCAACTAAGACGCTATTGTAAACCCATCCGGGGAGCCGCTATCTTCGTGGGCTTCTTCTTTCGTGTGAATCAGATGATTCTAGTGTTGGCATTAGTTTCTCCGATATTTTTCTAGTTAGAAATCTTTCTGGAAATACATCGGGTACTTACGGAAAGGACCACGAGAAGGTTGCCAACATCCCTAAGTTAAAGTGGTACCGTGAAACCGACTGGATTCGAACTTGGAACACCCAGGTCTTCAGTCCGTGTCGTTATCAACTTAACCACCGTCACCTCCCTTCGTGGACTGATATACCGTCCTCGCTGTTGTACAGGTAGTAACATCATGGAGGGAAGTGTGTCAGAAAACCTAAAGATTTCCTGTCCCTGGGGAGTTTTGGGTCAAAGTGAGCGGACGCTGTTTTCAAGGCCTACGTTATCGGATGGGTGGCCATTTGTAGATTTCCAGGCGCTGTACCTAAAATGGTGGCGATAACTTCGTGCAAAACAAAATAAAATGCAAAAACAAACGTTTAATTCCAATCGATTTTATTGATTCCATTATTTAATCCTGATCAATATTTAATTTTTTTTATTAGTCATAAATAACGGAAGGCGCAAGAAAATGTTACTATCTCAGTCACATCTACACGTAATGTCTTCATGACTACTGCCAAAAAATGAATAAGACAATGTTTCCTATATTCACGTATTGTCAATTATATTCTATTCTTCCGAAAATATTCTATTATTCTGAAGACGATAGAATGACCAAATTAAAGATGGCGTCGTTTTTTTTTTTCAAAAACCTAATTTTTCGGAAATAAACGACTAAACGATTATTTGGTGTGGATAAACCGAAGCTGATGCCAGTTTTTAGTTAACTTATTTTTAGAGGGGGGC
>OY744554.1:5957939-5960439 GCA_963556195.1 Sepiola atlantica | reverse complement strand
TCTTGAGGCGCAGAACGAAGTTGTCCATGACGTTCTTACAGACTGAATTGGAAATGGCTCTCATCTCCTCCCTGATGGCTTCATTGAGTTCCGTGATGGTTCTGGGTTTTCTTTGCGTACATTCTGTCCTTAAGATAGCCCCAAAGGAAATAATCTGGGGGAGGGGGCTTAGGTCCGGGCTATGGGGTGGCCACTCAAAATTAGTCTTGAGACTGATCACTCGTCCTCCGAAGTTCTCTTTCAGCCAATCTCGGGACAGGTTTGAGGTGTGAGAACTTGCTCCGTCTTGCTGGAACCAGAACTTGCTCATGAGCGACGGGTATTGATTTACTCCTCTCCAGGAGTTAGGCACAAGGCCAGTTTTTATCTTACTCCCACAAGTAAGATGTGACCCAAGGTCGGGTCGGGAAAGTGGGGTTTAAAAATTGCCTGGGCAGACCCGTCGGCATTCAGGCAGTAAGCAATTAACTTACTCCTCCCCAAAGAGGGGAGGCGAAGCCTGGGAGGGTGGACCTCTTAGAACTGCACAGGACAGACCCATAGACCGGCGTAAATCAAGCCCCGAAGGCCAAGACAATACCAGTCTATGAGGTGCAGTATCCATCGGAACAGATACTACACTTTGATCTTAGCCAAGTAGAGGGTCTGGACCTCACTCTTGAAGGTTTTGAGGACCTCCACATACCGCTCCTTGGTGACTGTCACTGCTGCGCCAGATTCTTCGATGAAAATTGGTCCGATGATGCCTCTGACCGAGATGGCAGCCCACACCGTGCAATTAGGAGAGTGCAGGGGCTGGGTGGCTACTTTATTGGGTCTGGAGGACCCCCAGAAGACATTTGTCTTGGAGTTTGCCTTTCAGTCAAGATTAAAGTGGGCTTCATCTGAGGTCCAAAGGAGGTTAAGGAAACCTGGTGTCTCCTCGATCTTATCGAGCATCTTGACTGCCATAGCGCTCCTCTGCTTCTTATCTGAGGCTGTAGGGGTCTGCAGCGCCTGTATTCTGTATGTGTTAGCCTTGATATCGTTCACCAGCACTCTCCTGCAAGTATCACGGGGGATACCGAGGGACTGACTTCGCTTACGCACAGAGCGTTTCGGACTCTCCTGGAGAGACTCTCTCACACTTTCGACCAGCTCGGCTGTCCGCTTTTTGGGACGTGTCGAGTGGCTTGGACGGTTCTACCTGGCGGCGTTGAAGTTCTCCATGGTCCCATACTTCTCGAAATGGTCCACCCATTTCTGAATTCTGCTTTTGGGTGGAGCCTTTTCACATTCGAACTGATGCATGAAACTGTCCTGGATTTTCTTAAACGAGCCTGTCTTGTAGTAAAATTTAACACAATGTATTCTTTGTCCTAGCTACACTGAGGTCTTGGTGTACTCACGGTCGTTGATTCTGTCATGTCCTGTAAAATAAGGGCAATCGGTGAATAAATAAAGGAGATATCACATAAAGTGTACACGGGCCCGTTTTTTTTAGTCACCCTGTATATATATATATATATATATATATATATATATATATATATATATATATATATATATATATATATATGTAAAAATAAAAATGGAATAAAGAATTTATTTTTATTTTTATTTTTACATATTGTCTGAAACATTGTTTCTTTTTTCCCATATATATATATATATATATATATATATATATATATATATATATATATATATATATATATCAAAGGATGGGCCTCTTGGTCAATTTATATAACAAGCAGTCATACTAAGACGCTAAGCGACGTTCCCTGTTGAACACTCTCGTACTGCTGGCTGTAATTTGTCGGCCGTTTGACATGTATATACCTTAAATTTCCTTCTTAATGTGTTGATTAATAGTAGCCTAAAGGTAACAGCTCAGGATGCGAAGTCAAAGGTGACTGTGTGGCTGGGTTCGAATCCTTAGACCGGTAGTAATTAACATTTCCTACACTGATGATTGCATATAGCATGAAACACTAGTGTCTGTAAGTAAAAATAATTAATATTCATATCGACTATTTCGTTGTATCACAGCTCTTTAGTGTGGCTAGACTACCACTCATCTCAAGTCAGAATCGAATCTACGACGATCTAGTTAATCGTCGGCGATTCTAACCGCTTGACCACGTGACATCTCAATGCTTTTTTATTTAAACATTGTCAGCCACTAAACAGTGCTCCATTTGTTTATTTACAAAGAGATTTCCACACACATTCACACACACATATTGAATTACATACAAGACACGATCCTCAAGTGTCTTCGATTTCTCTGTACAAGGGTTTGTCAGGACAACCTGACATGTGGATACGTCCCACTACACGTAAACCCTGACCAAATATTCAAAATTACCTTTAGTATATATTCTCTTGTCCTGATTCCATCCTCCCAGGCATTACCTGCGCCTTTTCGTTGGAGGGAGTATTGTAGTATCTGTTCAGTTGTCATGAACTCATCCGCCCAACCATTACGTCATCTTTTGGGAGTTAGGGTAGTACACGC
>OY744554.1:5937939-5952939 GCA_963556195.1 Sepiola atlantica | reverse complement strand
GTGTTTACTCTAACTACTAACCAATCGTATTTGTTGGTATTATTACTCCCCCCCCCCGGGCTATTATTATCCAAACTCATGACAACACTAAGGATTGAACCTTGAACCTTCAGGTGACTATCACTTGGGACTAAATTTAACTCAGTACTATAGCCACTGCGCCACGAAGTCATCTGAAGGTGGAAGGTTCAATTCTCGGTGCGGGCGATACGAAGAATTGCGAATTACTGAAGACTTCTTCCAGTCATGGCTGACGGAACAAGGGCTTGCTACACCCCGTGGATTTAATAAATAAAGAGTTCCGTTCGAAATTTCGTCCAGATTCCCGAGTTCGACAGAAATATTCCCGAGGTCGAAGAGATACACCTGAAGAAGGTCGGAGGTTACACCGGCCGAAACGTTGTGATGATAACACTCAAGATGAGAAATGTAGTCCGAATAACCAAATCTATGCACGAAAAAAGGAGTTAAAAGCAAAAAAAAATTTTTTTTAAATAACTGTTACCAAACGCTAGAATATTTAATATTCTATCAACCTGTTAGTTTCTAACTTTTCGAAACTATTTTTAAATTTTGTTATTTCAAAATGGGTCGTCACTTTAACTTAACCGATTTCGACAAAGAAAATGGCGTCGGATCTTTCTTTTCTTGGTGATCGCTTATTTCAAGTTTTTTCAAATAAAAAAAATAAGCTTACGGTACCACTAACCCTAAGTCCGAGGGTTGTTTAGAGTCGGATTAGGGTAGGGTTTTTTTTGTATCTTTTTAAGCCTAAAATAAGCGATCATTAAAAAAAAAGGAAAATTCGACGCCATTTTTTTTTTACGAATTTTTTTTACGAATTTTTTTTAATGAAAGTAACGACACAATAGCTGGAGCTGACGTCATCAACATGTCAACTCTTTTATTTATTTAAAATTTGTATTTACCATTCTTTGTTTCGAAATCGACTAATGAATTTTTGTTTTTCTCTTTTTTTTTCTTTGTAGGTAAGTGATGTCCGTTAAAAACCATCAGATTCTTTTCGTGATAATCAAGATTCTTCCGACGTGTCAATAAAGTATGTTTTAACATTATAATATTATATTTATCAAAAACAAACAGCGAGGATATTATTTTATATTTTCCTTTAATATAATTAACCCCCAACAAGGCGCGTTGCCACTGAGACGTAAAGAGCTACTATGAAATTAAGGGCCATATTTATAGAAGCGTCCTAAGTTTGTTGGGGATTGGCAGCAAAATGTTTGTTCACATTACATTTAAATGTATACATGTTGGTATAGCAATTCGAAGAAAGAAGCTATAAAAGCATCTGTTTTATATATTTTCGCCTTATTTTAAATTGAAAGAAATACAATCTTTAGATCCAACTTAATCAAATGGTAATCATTTTAAATCAATGTTTAAATGAATCGTATCTTGCTTTAAGATCAATCTGTCACGCTTAAGTTGGAAATAGCATCGCCATGATTAGTATTGATTTTTTAATCTTTCTAGCCTCTTACGATTTTTAATCTTTCTAGGCTCTTACGAAATTTAATCTTTCTAGCCTCTTACGAAATTTAATCTTTCTAGCCTCTTACGATTTTTAATCTTTCTAGCCTCTTACGATTTTTAATCTTTCTAGCCTCTTACGATTTTTTTATTTGTCTAGCCTCTTACGATTTTTAATCTTTCTAGCCTCTTACGATTTTTTTATTTGTCTAGCCTCTTACGATTTTTAATCTTTCTAGCCCCTTACGATTTTTTTATTTGTCTAGCCTCTTACGATTTTTAATCTTTCTAGCCTCTTACGATTTTTAATCTTTCTAGCCTCTTACGATGTTTTTATTTTTCTAGCCTCTTACGATTTTTAATCTTTCTAGCCTCTTACGATTTTTAATCTTTCTAGCCTCTTACGATTTTTTTATTTGTCTAGCCTCTTACGATTTTTAATCTTTCTAGCCCCTTACGATTTTTTTATTTGTCTAGCCTCTTACGATTTTTAATCTTTCTAGCCTCTTACGATTTTTAATCTTTCTAGCCTCTTACGATTTTTTATTTTTCTAGCCTCTTACGATTTTTAATCTTTCTAGCCTCTTACGATTTTGAAACTTTCTAGCCTTTACGATTTTTAATCTTTCTAGCCTCTTACGATTTTTAATCTTTCTAGCCTCTTACGATTTTTAATCTTTCTAGCCTCTTACGATTTTTAATCTTTTTAGCCTCTTACGATTTTTTAAATTTTTCTAGCCTCTTACGATTTTTAATCTTTCTAGCCTCTTACGATTTTTTTAATTTTTCTAGCCTCTTACGATTTTTAATCTTTCTAGCCTCTTACGATTTTTTTATTTTTCTAGCCTCTTACGATTTTTAATCTTTCTAGCCTCTTACGATTTTTTTATTTGTCTAGCCTCTTACGATTTTTAATCTTTCTAGCCTCTTACGATTTTTTTATTTGTCTAGCCTCTTACGATTTTTAATCTTTCTAGCCTCTTACGATTTTTAATCTTTTTAGCCTCTTACGATGTTTTTATTTTTCTAGCCTCTTACGATTTTTAATCTTTCTAGCCTCTTACGATTTTTTTATTTTTTTAGCCTCTTACGATTTTTTAATCTTTCTAGCCTCTTACGATTTTGAAACTTTCTAGCCTTTACGATTTTTAATCTTTCTAGCCTCTTACGATTTTTAATCTTTCTAGCCTCTTACGATTTTTAATCTTTCTTGCCTCTTACGATTTTTAATCTTTCTAGCCTCTTACGATTTTTAAACTTCCTAGCCTCTTACGATTTTTAAACTTTCTAGCCTCTTATGATTTTTAATCTTACTAGCCTC
Organism: Sepiola atlantica; assembly: GCA_963556195.1. Taxonomy (NCBI): domain Eukaryota; kingdom Metazoa; phylum Mollusca; class Cephalopoda; order Sepiida; family Sepiolidae; genus Sepiola; species Sepiola atlantica. The sequence continues at coordinate 5,950,121 of OY744554.1, read as the reverse complement.
TTATGATTTTTAATCTTTCTAGCCTCTTACGAAATGTTTAAATTTTAATCGGAATTGTTATTTTTAACTCTAAACTTTATTATAAATTGTTAGTTTTATAAACCAATAGAAAAAAAAAACACTATGTCTAAAAAAATTGAGAGCTTACTCCCTTGTTTTTTAAAGATGTCTGTCTACAAAAAGAAATCCGAACCGGATAAATAACTGTTTTTAATATATATTTTCGCCTGAGAAAATGTCTTATGTAAAATATGACTTTGAATTTATGTTTTAAATTGAAAGAATTCCAATCTTTAGATACAATTTAATCAAATGGTAATATTTTTAAATCAATGTTTAAATAAAGAGTGTCTTGCTTTAAGGTCAATCTGTCACGCTTAAGTTTGAAAAAGCATCGCAAAAAACAACACACGTATTGGAAAGTAAATCAGTGGAAATAATTGTAATTTATTCGATGATTTCATGATTATTATTAATTTTAAATCTTACGAAATATTGAAAGTTAAATCTCATTGCTATTTTTAACTCTGAACTTTAGTATAGACTAGCAGGTTAACCTGGCGTTGCCCGGGGCAAAAGTGTGACATATTTCTATTAAAACTTCTATCTCTCCCCCCCGTTTTCCTCCTCTCTCTCTCTCTCTCCTCACTCCCTCTTTCTTCCCCGTCGAGCCCAAGAGTCGGTGTAAGGGAACTAACTCATTGAAAAATATCAGATTGATTTCCCTTTAGTTAGTACTTGAAAATAACTAGAAAACCGACACCCCTTGAAAAAAATCGGCTGCAATTCAGGGTCAAAGAATGGATATTTCTTCTCTGAATTCTAAATATTACTCATTCCGGCCAACGCTGATCAAGAATATACCAACTTTACTTTTAGCTGGACATACTCGCACGCACGCAAACATCAGACAAATCTATATTTGTTTCTTACTAGCCTTTTTTTGTTTTTTTTTCTTCCACTATGTTCATTGCACGAATATAACTTATTTCGCTACAATTTCTTTCTAAAAATACCTATTCCGGTTAGGAATATTGATAAAATGGTGACATTTTCCCTTAATTTACATAAACAGTTTATGTCCTTAATATAATTTACACAAACACTTCCCACTATATAATATATGATTAGTTTTATAAACCAAACAGAAACCAAAGATTTGCGAGCTTAATTCCTTTATTTTTAAAGATGTCTGCCTACCAAAAAAAATCCGAACCGGATAAATATGTATGTTTAAAGAAAATAAAGCGAATAACAATGTTGCTATTTGTTTTTAAGCATGGATTAAATAATGGGTTAGGTTCAAAATTCCGTATAGATTCCCGAGTTCGAACAGATGCACCTTAAGAAGGTCGGAGATAACATCAGCCGAACTGTGGTGAGAATATAACGATGAGAATAGTAGTCCGAATAACCTTAGAAAATACGAATTAAATTCCATTTTTATACCTTTTTAGTGCATTACTTTTGTTTTAATTAAATATCAAGGATTTTAAAAATCTTAATTAAGTCTCTGATTAATCTATTCTAATTATTAAAATCATTTCAGCGGGTGTGTTTGCTCTTAATGGATTTGCGGAGTTTGCGGATTCGGAAGATGGCGTGCTCTATTTCTGTCTCGTAACAAAGACATTTAATTAAGAAGCCTTGAACGAGTTCAAAATGAATAAATTATTTTCATTCGCCTTTTAATTCCTGGATTTTTCCATCCAGAATCGTTTGAACTCTGGCTGATAAGTCGATCCATGTGTCGTCATTGCGGGTTCTATGGAAAGTAGAATAACAATTCAACTAATGAAAACTATTTAATAAATTAAGGAGTGTATGTAACACAGATCTAAAAAAAATATTGCGCATGCTCACACTATAATTGAATGAAACAAACAAGACACAAACAAGAAAAATATGAAAATAGAAAGATTATTTTGTTCACCCCACCATATAATCAACTAATGAAAACTATTTAATAAATTAAGGAGTGTAGGTAACACAGATCTAAAAAAAATATTGCGCATGCTCACACTATAATTGAATAAAACAAACAAGACACAAACAAGAAAAATATGAAAATAGAAAGATTATTTGGTTCACCCCACCATATAATCAACTAATGAAAACTATTTAATAAATTAAGGAGTGTAGGTAACACAGATCTAAAAAAAATATTGTGCATGCTCACACTATAATTGAATAAAACAAACAAGACACAAACAAGAAGAATATGAAAATAGAAAGATTATTTGGTTCACCCCACCATATAATCAACTAATGAAAACTATTTAATAAATTAAGGAGTGTATGTAACACAGATCTAAAAATAATATTGCGCATGCTCACACTATAATTGAATAAACCAAACAAGACACAAACAAGAAAAATATGAAAATAGACAGATTATTTGGTTCACCCCACCATATAATCAACTAATGAAAACTATTTAATAAATTAAGGAGTGTATGTAACACAGATCTAAAAAAAATATTGCGCATGCTCACACTATAATTGAATAAAACAAACAAGACACAAACAAGAAGAATATTTTTAACTCTAAACTTTATTATAAATTATTAGTTTTGTAAACCAATAGAAAAAAAACACTGTGTCTAAAAAGAATTGAGAGCTTACTCCCTTGTTTTTTAAAGATGTCTGTCTACAAAAAGAAATCCGAACCGGATAAATAACTATTTTTAATACATTTTCCCTTTATTTACATAAACAGTTTATGTCCTTAAATGATGAAAACCGAACTATTTTTTGTACCACGCTTCTATTTTTCTGTTGGCACCACCTCTTTGCGAGACATTGATAAAAAATTATGATGGCGTCCATTCTTATATTATTTTTTTCTCACACACTCTCTCTCTCTCTCTCTCTCTCTTGCTTTCTCTCTCTCTCTTTCTCTCTCTTCCTCTCTCTCTCTCTTTCTCTCTCTCTTTCTCTCTCTTTTTTTCTGTTGGTACCACCTGTTTACATTGGTAATACCATTAAATAAACGGTTATTTATCCTCGAGTAACATGTAACCTTCATAAGTGGTGACTACTTAGTAAAAGCAAAAAAAATCTTAAAGAGGAATGATTTGTTCAATCGGCTATAACTTGATCGTCTAGTGAACTGCAAAGTCAAAATGGGGTGGGAACATAGATACATTAATTTTTTAATATTATTATACGTTGTGTTAGTAGCAGTTGGTATTCCTAAATTGTCACCCGTTTAGAACTGGCTTGGCTCAACGTTTCTTAACTTCGGTGATCTTACAGGAACCGGTAAGTCAACATGATAATAGGCGTATAAATACAGGAATATCTTAAACCTGCTCAATCCAGGAATATCAGTGAAGTTGCTAAATCTAAAAATATCATTGGAGATCTTAAATCCAGGAATATCTTGGAGGGTGCTAAATCCAGGGATATCACTGAAGATGCTAATCCCATAGAGATCTCCTAACGCTGCAATATCCAGAATATCATTTAAACTGCTAAATCTAGGAATATCACAGGAGATTACTGAAATTGCTTCATCCAGGAATGTTATTGAAGTTGCTAAATCCAGGAATATCTTTGAAACTGAAAATACAGGATTATTTTGAAAGCTGCTTAATCCAGGAATGTCCGTAATAGTTTTGAAATTGCTAAATCCAAAATTAGTTTTGAAGTTGCTAAATCCAAAAATAGTTTTGAAGTTTCTAAATCCAAAAAGAGTGTTGAAGTTGCAAAATCTAAAAATAGTTTTGAAGTTGCTAAATCCAAAAATAGTTTTGAAATTGCTAAATCCAAAAAGAGTGTTGAAGTTGCTAAATCCATAAATAGTTTTGAAGTTGCTAAATCCAAAAATAGTTTTGAAGTTACTAAATTCAAAAATAGTTTTGAAGTTGCTAAATCCAAAAATAGTTTTGTAGTTACTAAATTCAAAAATAGTTTTGAAGTTGCTACATCCAAAAATAGTTTTGAAGTTACTAAATTACAAAATAGGTTTGAAGTTGCTAAATCCAAAAATAGTTTTGAAGTTACTAAATTCAAAAATAGTTTTGAAGTTACTACATCCAAAAATAGTTTTGAAGTTGCTAAATCCAAAAATTGTTTTGAAGTTGCTAAATTCAAAAATAGTGTTGAAGTTGCTAAATCCAAAATTTATTTTGAAGTTGCTAAATTCAAAAATTGTTTTGAGGTTGTTAAATCTAAAAATAGTGTTGAAGTTGTTAAATCCAAAAATAGTTTTGAAGTAGCTAAATCCAAAAATGGTTTTGTAGTAGCTAAATCCAAAAAGAGTTTTGAAGTTGCTAAATCCAAAAAGAATTTTGTAAGTTGCAAAATCCAAAAAGAGTGTTGACGTTGCTAAATCCAAAAATAGTTTTGACGTTGCTAAATCCAAAAATAGTTTTGACGTTGCTAAATCCAAAAATAGTTTTGAAGTTGTTAAATCCAAAAATAGTTTTGAAGTTGCTAAATCAAAAAAGAGTTTTGACGTTGTTAAATCCAAAAATAGTTTTGAAGTTACTAAATCCAAAAAGAGTTTTGAAGTTGCTAAATCCAAAAATAGTTTTGAAGTTGCTAAATCCAAAAATAGTTTTGAAGTTGCTAAATCCAAAAAGAGTTTTGAAGTTGCTAAATCCAAAAATAGTTTTGAAGTTGCTAAATCCAAAAAGAGTTTTGAAGTTGCTAAATCCAAAAATAGTTTTGAAGTTGCTAAATCCAAATATAGTTTTGAAGTTTCTAAATCCAAAAATAGTTTTGAAGTTGCTAAATCCAAATAGAGTTTTGAAGTTGCTAAATCCAAAAAGAGTTTTGAAGTTGCTAAATCCAAAACGTGTGTTGACGTTGCTAAATCCAAAAATAGTTTTGAAGTTGCTAAATCCAAAAAGAGTTTTGAAGTTGCAAAATTCAAAAAGAGTGTTGACGTTGCTAAATCCAAAAATAGTTTTGACGTTGCTAAATCCAAAAATAGTTTTGACGTTGCTAAATCCAAAAATAGTTTTGACGTTGCTAAATTCAAAAATAGTTTTGAAGTTGCTAAATCCAAAAAGAGTTTTGACGTTGCTAAATCCAAAAAGAGTTTTGAAGTTGCTAAATCCCAAAATAGTTTTAAAGTTGCTAAATCCAAAAAGAGTTTTGAAGTTGCTAAATCCCAAAAATAGTTTTGAAGTTGCTATATCCAAAAATAGTTTTGAAGTTGCTAAATCCCAAAATAGTTTTGAAGTTGCTAAATCCAAAAATAGTTTTAAAGTTGCTAAATCCAAAAATAGTTTTGAAGTTGCTAAATCCCAAAAAGAGTTTTGAAGTTGCTAAATCCAAAAATAGTTTTGAAGTTGCTAAATCCAAAAATAGTTTTGAAGTTTCTAAATCCAAAAAGAGTTTTGACGTTGCTAAATCCAAAAATAGTTTTGAAGTTGCTAAATCCAAAAATAGTTTTGAAGTTGCTAAATACAAAAATAGTTTTGCAGTTGCTAAATCGAAAAATAGTTTTGAAGTTGCTAAATCCAAAAATTGTTTTGAAGTTGCTAAATCCAAAAATAGTTTTGAAGTTGCTAAATCCAAAAATTGTTTTGAAGTTGCTAAATCCAAAAATAGTTTTGACGTTGCTAAATCCAAAAATAGTTTTGAAGTTGCTAAATCCAAAATTTGTTTTGAAGTTGCTAAATTCAAAAATTGTTTTGAGGTTGTTAAATCCAAAAATAGTTTTGAAGTTGCTAAATCAAAAAATAGTTTTGAAGTTGCTAAATCCAAAAATTGTTTTGAAGTTGCTAAATCCAAAAATAGTTTTGAAGTTGCTAAATCCAAAAATAGTTTTGAAGTTGCTAAATTCAAAAATAGTTTGAAGTTGCTAAATTCAAAAATAGTTTTGAAGTTGCTACATCCAAAAATAGTTTTGAAGTTGCTAAATCCAAAAATTGTTTTGAAGTTGCTAAATCCAAAAATAGTGTTGAAGTTGCTAAATCCAAAAAGAGTTTTGAAGTTGCTAAATCCAAAAATAGTTTTGAAGTTGCTACATCCAAAAATAGTTTTGAAGTTGCTAAATCCAAAAATAGTTTTGACGTTGCTAAATCCAAAAATAGTTTTGACGTTGCTAAATCCAAAAATAGTTTTGACGTTGCTAAATCCAAAAATAGTTTTGAAGTTGCTAAATCCAAAAATAGTTTTGACGTTGCTAAATCCAAAAATAGTTTTGAAGTTGCTAAATCCAAAAAGAGTTTTGACGTTGCTAAATCAAGGAATATCATTAAGCTGCAATATTCAGAATATCATTCTATCTTCTAAATCCAAGAATATCACTTGAGGTCCTAAATCCAGGAATATCTTTGAAGCTGTTTAACGCAGGATTATCGTAAAGAAATATAGTAAAGCTGTAATATCCAGGATCATCATTCAAACTGCTACCCCCGAAATCCAAAAATATCTTTGAGGCAGTTAAATCTAGCCATATTGTTGATGTTTCTTAATCCTGAACTATATTTGAAACTACAAAATTCAAGATTATTTTTAAAGATTCTAAATCCATGAATATCCGTGAACTTACTAATCCAGGAATATGTTTAAAACAGCTGAATTCGCGAATATTACTGATTGTAAGTTGATTAAATCTAACTTGCTTCTAGCGTTCCTCCTCGTTCTTATGTGACGCCGAGATTTCACTATATTTCGAGGGTATAACCCCTCTTTAAAGTGTTTCTATTTCTTTACCGCACGTGTTTCTCTGAAATTCTGGGATCAAACAAGGAATTCAGCCATTACGATTTAACTTTTTAAAATGGGTTAGGGTTATTACGTTTTTACTTTTTACAACTCCCTATATATTCCTCCATTATCAGAACCTTCTAATAGAATGTGTATATTATGACACACAATGTTTGAAGCAAACTACACTACTCCCCTGTATATATATATTATTTTATTTTTATGATGTTTATTTAATTTTATTATTATTATTATTATTATTATATTTTTCTTTTTTTTATTTTATATTTGTAACGTATTCATTTTTCTGATAATTGTTTCTGTGGCTCTTTCTGTCAATAGATGTTTCTCTACGACGAGCTTTTAAATTTTTTCTTTGATTTTCTACAATACGTGTTGCTAAAGGCGCTGATGAAGGGACGCTTTAGATTAGCTTTCTTAATTTATGAAATAAAATAAAATAAAATACTTCCAGAATGTTTTGGAAACGATCGTACGCCATACTGGGCTTAATGTTCTAATTCTTGGAACAATTGTAATGTTTTGATTCATTGAATCTTATATATATATACATATATATATACATATATATATACATATATATATATATATATATATATATATATATAGGCATATTAAGGCAGCGTTTTCTCAGTTATACAAACATTGTTAAAAATAACAGAATTCGTCTGTTTAATTATACCTTTTTTATTTTTTTTATTTTTCTGATGCTCTTTTTGCATTAAAATAAAAAAAATAAAAAAATAAATGTTCCACAGGTTTAACGAACGTTTGCGATTCTTAGCCGAATCATCCTCATGTGTCAAAAGCAAATAGATTTTTTAAAAAGCTGGAAAAAGAAGATAATTTTTAAAAGACGGCGGAGAAACGCGCAGAGAACGTTTTTCGTATTGTTCCAGGAAAGTCGTTGACGATTTAAAATGCAGCAACACTGGATGGCACCATAGAACAAAATCGCATTACGTTAAGCATTTTAAAATGTTACCACTGGTTTCATATGTGATGTTGTTGATTTTAGATTGTTGATTTAGATCTTACAGCTGCTGCGAAAACCTAGAAATGATAATAAAAGCACACGATAACAAAATACTAAAAGAGAAGAGCAGAGAGGAAGAAACAAATAACAAATCACATTAAATCTTCTGATCACTCGGTTGTCTACCTTAAGTTCAAAACAAAGTTCAACAAAATCTCTGATACCCATTTCAATCAGAGTTTATAGCTACTCTGTAGCTGAGTGGGACAGTGTGAGATCGTTCATAGCAGAAATTCCTGTACACTCCATTTTTGCAAAGAATGATTCCTGTATCGCATCTTCTATAACTAATTGGTTATTTTTGGTATTGAGAGCTTCATATTCTGCAAGAAATTCCAACAAACCAAACAGCCAACTTTAGTACACCCTGGAATTTGCTGTTTCCATTTCTCACAAAAATCAGTATTTCAATTGCTTCCAACGAAATAGATGCTCTGGAGATAAAACTATGTATATGACTGCTTGCAACCACTGCAAAAGAATCATAAAAATGCCAAAGATTCCTATGGCCGATGCATTAAATCTAGAGTTGCTGAGCAGAGACTTGGTTCTCAAGAGTTTTGGTGAATAACAAACATGTTAATGGACAGATGTAATACCACTGTTCTAATCATGATAAATTGGTCAGAGGTGATTTCCTAATAACACTAAGAAGAACAAAAATATAAACACTACAAATAGAAAAAACCAAAACCCTAATAGTAATCACCCGAATAGAAATGAAAAAGTTAGCAATGAATAGAAAAGATGTAACTGCATAAATCGTACACTTTGTCCACTACAAAATAAATGTCTAACCAAAAGTATTGTTTACCAAGCCACAATATTTGCCAAGGAAGGACCGAATAACAAGAAGTGCTATGTGGGTATGATCTCCATAGATTTTAAAACCAGATATCATAACCACCAAAGCACATTTAAAAACATAGAATGTCGAATTACTATTTATCTACCTCCCACAAGGTAAAATGTGACACAAGGTCGGGAAAGTGGGATTAGATAAGCCAGGGCTCGAGGTGAGTATTCTGGCCATTTAAAAATTGCCTGGGCAGCCCCGTCGGCATTCCCGGTAGGGCGCCTCAGGCAGTAATCAATAAACTTACTCCTCCCCAAAGACGCGAGGCAAAGCCTGGGAGGGTGCACCTCCTAGAACTGCACAGGACAAGACAACCCCAATAGACCGGCGTAAATCCAGACCCAAAGGCCAGGACAATACCAGTCTATTAGGTGGGTTTAAAAACCCGTGGTTGAATGTCGAATTAAAACAGCACTAGCGAACCACAAACAAGATGGACGCTCACAAATAATTGAATGGAAAATAATACGACAGGCCAGTACATGTAGAAATTTAGACGACCCGTGTAGATTATGTCTGAATGAGAAATTTGAAATCCTAAACTTTAAAGACCCACCAAATCTATTAAACTGTAGAAGTGAGATAGCAAACAGCTGCCTGCACAGAATTAAATTTACCTTAGGCTAATAATACATAAATAAATAAACAAACAAACAAGTAAAAAAATAAATAAACTAAACAAAAACCTAAAAACCTAAAAACTAAAACCTTAAATATAAATACAAGGAACCACGTGTAAAAATAAGGTCACCCATTATATTGACACAACAAAAGAAACCGGGATAGACCACTCTATAAAAATCAGAGCAATAAAATAGGAAATAGGAAGTAAAACTAACCGGACCTTTGTTCGTGAGAAGCCCGACGATTGGTTAAGAGAACAACAAAGAATCTGATTGGTTAACTAGCTAGCCGTGTATATAAAAACATCCGGCAAAAATAACTCCATGCATTTTAGCCTGAAGATTCCCCCCGGGATTAAACGCGGGAGCCTCTGTGTAGCTTAATTGCCATAAATATATTTTCATAACCTACTATCTAGCTATAGTACGTATCGAGCACCGTTTAAGTAAATACTGAAAATTGATACATACAAAATTATATCTCCTTATAAAAGGTTATGTAAATACATGTAATAGTGATATATATATATATATATATATATATTTTTTGATTTTATTCCATTAGTTGCGACAAAACAGGTTTTGTTTCATTGGTACGGGTTAGCTACCAATTCATCAGGCCGGTGGAAGGAATTCAAATGGCATAAAATTTACTTCAACGGGAGATTTAAAATTGAAAATACATTGGAGGGGGAGGGGGATGGAGTTGGGGCTTTGTCTATAACGGCGACATGGGACATGAGAGGGGAGGGGGGATGACCTCAACAAGTCGTGTTTCAAATTATTACGTGGGAGGCTTTGCACGTGTCAGTGCTGCGGCAATCTCAATCTCGGCCGGGGCGGGAGGGGGGAGATGGGGCGACGGCCAGAGTGAGTCAGATTCAAAATGAGGATAAAACCGTTGTTCTTATTTTATTTTAATTCTAATAAGTAATTATCATGTGGATAAAAATGTTTGATAATTTTAATTTGGGGTATTAATTGCTACTTTTGCATTTTATTTATTTTATTTTAATGTTTTGTTTATTATTTGTAGTGAATTTTGTTGTAATTATATTTTTTTTTTTTTTTTTTTTTTTTTTTTTTATATTGTGATTATATTATACCGAGATCAATACTAGTGGAATCATTTATAAAAGAAGTTTTCTGGTGTTACCAGTCATATCACCAACAAAACCGATTATGACAATGGCAATGTCCGCCAACCACGACAGTTACAGCGACAACAGCCTTATGTAAAAGCCTTAATAAAAAATAAAATTAAAATTAAAATAAAAATAAAAATAAAAATAAAAATAAAAATAAATATAAATAATAATAAATAAATAAAGTAAAAATAAAGATAAATATAAATAAAATTAGAATAAAAATAGAAATAGAAATAACAAGTTTGTAAGAATATTAATGATAATAACAATAATAATAATAATAATAATAGTATTAAAAAAATAATAATAATAATAATAATAATAATAATAATAATAATAATAATAATAATAATAATAATAATAATAATAATAGTAATACTGATAAATATCACCATCATTACCATTTTGCTGCTTGTGAAGTCAATGGGCGAAATAAGTCGACAGGTGATGGTAGGCTTTTTTAATTCCATCGCCAATGACAAGGACTAAGTACCAGTTAATAATTAAGTGTTCAAGGTAGTGATCGAGGGGTTAAGTAATTGAGATTAGTCTAAGTGATATCAGTGTTGATAGCTGTCCCAGTTATGGGTTTATGTTAGAATTGGTAGTATGGCTGAGAGGTTATTGAGGCTGTGCATTATAGGTAGTACGTAGAGATTTGATATTATTGGTAGTTTAGAGGGGTGGTTATATATTTATAGATTCATCAAGACTTGTTGGGGTGGGATTGGGTTGTAAATTTGGGTGGGTGGGTAGGGGGTTATAGTGTGTTTTGGGGTAGTGTATAGTGGGGGTTAAATGTTATCATTCATTTTTGTAAAAACAAAAACAAAAAACAAAAAACTGTTAATTTTATGTTGAAGTTAAGTAGGGTTGGTGTGGGGTTAAGGTGGGGTATGTGGGTTGCTAAGGAGATAGAGTCTACTATGTTTACAGTTGATAGATGTCTCTTGTTTTCTATTTAAGAGTTTGTTTTTGTCCTTAAAGCGGATAATTTCCAGTTTTTCATTTAAGCATAATCTACATGGAGAGTTTATTGATTTGCAGGTGCTGGATTTTTTCAAGATTTTCCACTTTATTATGGGAGTTTCTTTTTTGGTTTTTAGTTTGTGGTAGTGTAGTGAAAGTCCGGTTTGTCCAGGATGGTCTGGGTTGTTGAAGGAGAGTTTATGGTTGTAGAATCTTTCCTTGAAGTTGTTGCCTGCCAGACCAATATAATAGTTAGTCTGGGATGGGTTTTCAGTTGAGGAGATAGATGCCTCATAGACCACTTGGGTTGATAGGCACTTTTGATTTAGGGGGCAGTTTGATTTGTTATTACAGTTGCATGTTCTTTTAGAATTTGGGGTTACTGGGGTGTTTAGTATTTTCATGTTGTGCTTTTTTATGATTTTTTCTAAATTGTCACCACAACAATAGCTGAGTTTTAGTGTATTCTTATTGAAAATTTTATGGAGTATGCTGTTATTGGGGAAATGAGTGTTTATTAAGTTCAGGAATTTATTTCCTATTTTGGTTTTAGTTGAGTTGTTAAATGGAGGTGTATACCAGATAATTTTCCTATTTCTATTTTTGTTCCTATTAGGGTTATTTTGTGTAGTGGGAATATACTCTATTTTGGTATTTTTGTATCCACTCTCCTTTAGTGCTTTATTATAAAATTTCTTATGTTTATTGAAGATATCTATATTGGAGGAGTTGTTGCTAATCCTTCTACTAATTGATTCTGGGATGTGTTTACTTACAGATCTAGGGTGGTTAGATAGTGGGTTGACATAAAGGGGGTAGGAATTATCTTTAGCATAGGGCTCATAAGTATCTCTATTGAG
>OY744554.1:5920439-5930439 GCA_963556195.1 Sepiola atlantica | reverse complement strand
TATATATGTATATATATAGTCTAAAGAAGCTTTGAGTTATTTTAAACAAAAAGACAAAAAAAATAAGGAAAATGCAGTTTAAATTCCCAGAGAAACTAACTAAATCCAAAATAGTGCAGACTTAACATTCGTTGGAAAATTTATAAATAAATAAAAATATATAATATAATAGTAAGTAAATAAAATAAAAAGGGAAATTAAGTATCTAACAGTGAAACAAAAACAGGAGACCTTATATATATAGAGAGAGAGAGAAAGAAAAAAGATATATATATATATATATATATATATATATATATATAAAGCGTAGTGATGAACCTATACGAGAGCAATATGTGTGTGCAAAATAACTATATATATATATATATATATATATATATATAAGAAATGTTATTATTCCTTCCTTAAGCCATGGCTTTTCAAAGAATGATATCTTATCGTCAAAGGAGTGAAAACGGATAAGTTGTTAAGGGGAAATTAACAAAAGTCATAATTTGTAAAAGATATAAAAATAAAGATGTAAAAAAAAAGGTTGAAAAAGTTGAAAATACAAGCAGTGAAGGCGTCATAACAGTTTGTAGCAGTTCATATCAGTTCGTAACAGTTCATAACAGTTCGTAACAGTTCGTAACAGTTGGTAGCAATTCGTAACAGTTCGTATCAGTTCGTAACAGTTCATAACAGTTCGTAGCAGTTCGTATCAGTTCGTAGCAGTTCGTATCAGTTCGTAGCAGTTCGTAGCAGTTCGTAACAGTTCGTAACAGTTCGTAGCAATTCGTAACAGTTTGTATCAGTTCGTAACAGTTCGTAGCAGTTCGTAGCAGTTCGTAACAGTTCGTAGCAGTTCGTATCAGTTCGTAGCAGCGGGCTCGAACTAAGGTAAACTCCAAGTTGAATCTGAAGTTGTAAAAATCCGTTGAAGTTTTCGAAAGGCTAAACACACATTAAGTGGCCCTGAAGATGACCCAGGATGAGTCTGAAAGTACTTGGGGCACAAATCAAAACTATGGCAAATTCATCGGCCAATTTCCCTCTGAAACTAAGATTCTGATTCGGACTATTGAAAGGATCTACCAAAGGATATCTAGACATGATTTCTCTTATATTCAACAATTCTTGCCTGTAAGAGAAGATTCTGCCTATATACTTATATATATATATATATATATATATATATATATATATATATATATATATATATATATATAAGTTGACAAGAAGCCGTCTTTCTGCATCATGCATAACCATGTGCCCCGCCTATTGAGTTCTCTCGACTGCTTGCTGGATAGCCGCAGTGTTTGCTATTTAGATGTTAATTTACTTCTCATATCTGAGCAATATGTGATGGAGCATTGTTGCGCACCTCGGCTACTGAGTCAAACATGACTTTTGTATCGGGGTTCAAACCGTGTGACCGGGACGGGTTGTATCGTCACATACTGACAATTGCAGGTTTGGCATGAAACACATGTGTATATGGGTTAATTTTGAAAATAATATTTATATATTTAAATAAATTTTATTTTCATTTTTGCACATATTGCTTTCGTCTTGTTCTTCCACCTTTCTTTATAGTCTTCTCTCTATCCATCTATCTATCTATTTTTCTTATTCCCTATCTCCTCTTTCTCTCTCTCTCTCTCTCTTTCTCTCATGCTCCTACATTGTTTCCGGGGAACGCCAGAGCACAGACCCCCCGCTATTAAATAAATAAATGAACAAAAAAAATAAATTAAATAAATCTTGCTTTTCAATCTGAGAGCTTCCAGGCGCCAATTCCGCAGAGGTTTTCGTTCGAAATTAATTGATTAGAGAATTTTAATTGCAGTCGATCGAAACTAAAATAGTCGACTCTTTATTTCGCGTGACATTTCAGATTCGCCATCGAAATTTGATGTGGCGCGCTGTCCGTCAGTTGGCCAGTTTGTCACCCTAGATAAAGACGGGCGGAGAAATTTTAACACTCCAATGTTCATATACTCCCACCGTCACCCATTTCACCGATAGCTAATATTTAGTAAGACACAGAATTTCCATTTCAGTTTTCAGAAACAAAGCTTATGACATTAATTAAACAAAAAAAATGTATACATTCAATCTACCTCTGCCAGCTTTAAGGTGGACTCGTGCATACATTTAAAAACAAATTAATTATTGTTTCGTAAATTTACTTGTATATCATAATATTAGATATATTGATTAATCTTCGGGGAACTAAATACTTTGTTGTTTTCATTTATTAACATAAGCGGCGTTTATTGCTTGATGCCACAATCAGAAAATATACATTTACACATAAACTAACATCACTTTTTTTTCATCATCGATGAGCCTTGACACTTTCAGTCTGTCCTGCTAGTGCAGGTGAAATGATTCAATATGCATGCATACATGCACCACATCCTTTCCTTTCCTGCGTATACAATGGTGTAATTTCTTCGAGGCAAAGTTAACAAATTAAAGAACCAAGCGAAATTCAGTTTCCTCAACGAGAACTGATACCCGAAATAATACGTAAACTTAGTATCGGAAAATCTGAGAAAATCGGTGGACATTTCGCATAACAGCGTGATAAGATTGGAATATCGAGCGGGGGGGTTATAATTCGCCATTGTCCTCCTTACATGCTTTTCGGACTCAGGCACCTTAAAAAAAATTACCACGGGAAACGCATATGTTATTTCTTTTTTGCGTGTCTCTATGTTAATCTTCAGGGAACTAAATACGTTGTTGTTTGCATGAATTAACATAAGCGGCGTTTATTGCTCAATACCGCAATAAAAAAAATATACATTTACACATAGACTAACATAGCTTCTAAACACACGGATTTCTTTTTGCTTGTTTTTAACTATTCTTCATGTTAATACTAAGCAAGAGTATTGGATGCTACATTCCGTTTTTATTCTGTACTTACCAAATACAGTTTTGAAAAAAGTCGTTGAAATCTTAACAATTTAAAAAGATGTGTATTGCTACGTAGCAACAACACACTAAAAGTAAACTTACCTGTCGTCATCTACTGATAAATCGTAAATTTAATTCTTTCTTGCATGATTTTTAAAGAAATTCTTCGTACAAGCTCTAACTTGTTCTTGAATCACGTACCTTCAAGCTGAGCTTATTTCCGAAAAGGCCCGTGATTATTAACAATGGTTTGGTATGGTATGGTAGTTTTGTTTTACGGCATATCAACCCTTTTTGGGTTATTTAATGCCGAATCTGGTCATTATAGTAAAAGTTTTTATGCTTCAAGTTCTTTATATCTTCAAATGTTTAATCATCGTTTTTGGTTTGGTAGTTTTGTTTTACGGCATATCAACCCTTTTTGGGTTATTTAATGCCGAATCTGGTCATTATAGTAAAAGTTTTTATGCTTCAAGTTCTTTATATCTTCAAATGTTTAATCATCGTTTTTGGTTTGGTAGTTTTGTTTTACGGCATATCAACCCTTTTTGGGTTATTTAATGCCGAATCTGGTCATTATAGTAAAAGTTTTTATGCTTCAAGTTCTTTATATCTTCAAATGTTTAATCATCGTTTTTGGTTTGGTAGTTTTGTTTTACGGCATATCAACCCTTTTTGGGTTATTTAATGCCGAATCTGGTCATTATAGTAAAAGTTTTTATGCTTCAAGTTCTTTATATCTTCAAATGTTTAATCATCGTTTTTGGTTTGGTAGTTTTGTTTTACGGCATATCAACCCTTTTTGGGTTATTTAATGCCGAATCTGGTCATTATAGTAAAAGTTTTTATGCTTCAAGTTCTTTATATCTTCAAATGTTTAATCATCGTTTTTGGTTTGGTAGTTTTGTTTTACGGCATATCAACCCTTTTTGGGTTATTTAATGCCGAATCTGGTCATTATAATAAAAGATTTGTGCTTCAAGTTCTAAAAATAAAATAAAAAAGGGGAGGGAGAAAGGGAGAGGGGCTGTTGTTTTTGGTTTTGGTTTTGTAGAACATAATTAAGTTTTACAAAAAAAAAAAAAGTCAATGTAGGTGAATTTCGTCTCAGGGAGCCACAGGGCAGCCTGATCTGGTATCACCAGTTATTAACAATGTATTCCTTGAGTCTCCTCACAGTGACAATAAAGAAAACACTCACCGGCAGGGAAAAAAATGAGGTGCTTCGCATGTCGTGTCTGCAGGGTAAAGAAGGGTTTCTCTTCATAAGCACAGGTTTTTTATGCTGGTGTCTGATTTGCATATGTGGAGATCAGCTGATATGAATGAAGAGGACAGCTAGGAAGCAGCAGAAGCGATTTGGATTGCAGAGAGAAAGGCAGAGAGAAAGTTGGTTGCACGAAAATCGGTTGGAAGTTGAATTACAGTCAAAACTTTCTTTTATTTATTTTTTTTATTTTCTGGCACAGTTAGGTAACACTCACCAAAACAAATATAATTGGTCAATAAAATGTTTATAATCATTAGAATTATGGTCCCTACGGTCTCAAATTTTAGTATATATTAAATATTAAATTGTTTTTTTACGCCAATACGTATTTAAAGGAAACTAAATTGCTTGGGAGTAATAAAATAATTCCCAACGCTATTGATAATGTTTACCCATTCATATTCAGCGTAACATTATAGGCGATAAAAAGTCGAGCATAAAATGTGGCAGGTTATTGTGATATAGGGGTAAAACGCTAGACTACGATTATTTACATCGAGGGTTCGACCCCTGCCCGGGGTGGTCATACTGATGACGTCATAGCCAAAAACACGTGTACATGTCTTTCATTTATGCACGTAAAAAAATATTAATTAATTAATTAAAAAATGCATGCATAAATTAATTAATAATTAATTAATATTTACCACCCGGACAATTTGCATATCTTTTTCACGGAAACTTTTCTTTTTCTTTTCATTCAATACGTTTTTTTTATCAAAAATTATTTTAATAATTTTTAATAAAAATTTTCATATTTTTCAAATATTTGAACTTTGGATTTTTCGAAAGCCAACTTATCCATCTGTATTTCTCCTCTGATGATAAGATTTCGATCTTTGAAAAGCCTTGGCTTAAGGAAAGAATAATAAACACTAGTTTATTACTGAATGCACCTTGCATTGAACAATTGAAATTTGAAATAAATTTGGACAATCGTCGCATATTTATCACTCTTTTTTCTTCTATCTCTCTCTCTCTCTCTCTCTCTCTCTCTATATATATATATATATATATATATATATATATATATATATATATATATATAAACAGTATTGGTTACATATGTGCTTGCATGTTTCGGTTGTACTCTTCGCAGAGAGTCCACCTCTTCAGATCAAAGAAGACAAGGAAATCGAAGCATGTATGCACATATGTAACCAATAAATAGTTATACTAACGAACAGTACTTATTGTTATTGAGCACTTTTTATAAACACTGGAGTTCGACGGATTTACATCTACAGAAACTAATACAATACATGTATTTTATATATATATATATATATATATATATATATATATATATATATATATATATATATATATATGAAACGCAAAGCCTCTGTGTAGCTTGATTGCCATATATATATATATATATATATATATATATATATATATATATATATATATATATATATATATATATATATATAATTAACTTGTTACAAATATCCAGGTGGTATGAATCCGAAGGAAGTTGAAACCGGGTTTATGAGAGTGCTCAATGAAAATTCAGAGCAAAATATATATTTTTTTATTTTATTCCATTAGTTGCGACAAAACAAGTTTTGTTTCATTGGTGCGAATAGCGACCAACTCATCGGGCCGGCATTTTTGAATTCCTTTTGCCGGCCCGATGAGTTGGTCGCTATTCGCACCACTGAAACAAAACTTGTTTTGTCGCAACTAATGGAATAAAATCAAAAAAAAAATATATATATATATATAGTCATCCACATACAGACTGTTTCGCTGTTTCACAGCTCATCAGTGCGGCTAGACCAGTTAGTGCCTCATATATATGTATATATATATGGTTCAATCCTTGTCTAAGTTAGCTATGCTGATGACGGCTGTGAGCTAGAGTTTTTTCTCTTTTCCCTCTCCTCCTCCCACTCCTCATCCTCATCAATTATTTTTTGTCCCACATCTCGTCTCCCTTTCTTGACCTTTCTCATTTCTTTTACTTCTTTCCCCTCCATCTTTTCTCCTTCTTCATCACTCATCATAACTTCCTCTACCCTCTTCCATCTTCGTCTTGTTCTTTTTTCCTCTTCCAACTCATCATCATCATCATCATCATCATCATCATCATCATCATCATCATTATCACACCATCATCATCACACCATCATCATCAACATCATCATCATCACACCATCATCATCATCATCATCATCATCACACCATCATCATCACCATCATCAACATCATCATCATCATTTACCCTCCGCCTCTCATTTTTCATCCACCTTTCATTTTTTCTTTCTCACTTCCTTCGTCTCCCTCCCCCCGCTTCCTACTTCTCGAACCTTCTCCTCCTTTCTTTTTTTCCTCTCTCTCCCGCTCTTCCTATCTCTATCTCTTCCTCACCTTCCTCACCCTCCCGCTGTTTCTTCCCTCCCCCTCATCTCCTCTTCATCTCTTCTCCCTCTTCTTATTTACCTTTCTTTCCCCCTCTTTTTTTCTTTTATCCTCTCTCTTCCTCCTTCTTCTTTTACGTCTCCCCCTCTCTTTATTTAACCCCTCTCTCTTCTTATTTCATTCCTTTCCTCTTCCTTCTACTCTGCTTTTTTATTGTTACTCATCCCCCTCTTTTATTCTTCCCTTCCTCCTCCTTCTCATCCACCTTACAACTCCTTTCTCTCTTTTAACTTGTTTCTCTTTTTACGTATTCTCCCTACTCTCTCCTTCTCCTTTTCTCCCTCCTCCTCCTTTTCTCCCCCCTCCTTCTTTTTCTCATCCTCCTCCTTTTCTCCCTCCTCCTTCTTTTTCTCCATCCTCCTCCTTTTCTCCCTCCTCCTTCTTTTTCTCCATCCTCCTCCTTTTCTCCCTCCTCCTTCTTTTTCTCCCTCCTCCTCCTTTTCTCCTTCCTCCTTCTTTTTCTCCCTCCCCCTCCTTTTCTTCCTCCTCCTTCTTTTTCTCCCTCCTCCTTCTTTTTCTCCCTCCTCCTCGTTTTCTCTCTCCTCCTCCTTTTCTCCCTCTTCTTTTTTTTATCTCTTCCTCCTTCTTTTTCTCCCTCCTCCTTCTTTTTCTCCCTCCTTCTCTTTTTCTCTCTCCTCCTCCTTATCTCCCTCTTCTTTTTTCATCTCTTCCTCCTTCTTCTTCCTCCTCCTTCATTATACTCTTCCCCTAACCTCCTCTCCCCTTTCCTACTCCGTTTTCAAATCAGTATATTTACTGTGTTAACCTTCCTTTTTGACGCCTTTTCCCTCTTCTCTCTCTCTCTCTTCTCCCCCTCTCTCTTCTCCCCCTCTCCTCTTCTATTATTCTCCCCTTGCTCCTCTTTCGTCTTCTTCTAATCCACCTTACTACTTCCGCTTCTTTTTCCCTCCTCTACCGCCTCTTTCTTCTTTTACGTCTTCTCCCTCTCCATCCTCATCTTTTTCTTCTCCCTCTGCCTCCTCCGTCTTTTCTCCCTTCCTCCTCCTATGTTTTCCTCTACGTTTTCTTCTCCCCCTTTCATTCTCCCCTCCTCCTTTTCTCCCTTCCCTTTTCCTATTTCTTCTCCTTCTTCTTCTCCCTTTTCATTCTACTATTCCCCCTCCCATCTCCCCCTCCTCCACTCCCCCTCCCCCCTCTTTCCTACTCCATCGTTTTCAAATCAGTCTATTTACTTTGTCACCCACTAATAACTACCAATTACCAATTGAGTGACTAAAGTCGCCACAATCCTTCAATTAGTCCCATTATTTATATATTAGTATTCCTACCACACGCGCCATTATGTTCCGCTGTTTCTTCAATACTTTTCGGTGCACCTTTTTTATTGCGAATACGACCGTTTTTTTTATGAGCTAATTCCGAAGAATGCCTTTCTTTAACTTTTTCTTAATTGTCTGCGACGATTCACCATTAACGACGACCATATAAAACACAATAACAATAATAACAACATTAATAATGACAATAGAAAAAAAATAACATCATAATTGATGAACAACACGAAAGTGCGGTAACTTACTTGAATTGTCTGAAACCAACCCGTAAATTAGATGGTAAAATTATAAGACTCTTTACTTCTATATAATAATAATAATAATAATAATAATAATAATAATAATAATAATAATAATAATAATAATAATAATAATAATTATTATTATTATTATTATTATTATTATTATTATTATTATTATTATAGGATGAGAACACAAAGGAGGTACAGCACAAGCCAGACCTCCACTGGAAGAGTGCGGAGAATACTGAGAATTCCAATGGTCCTTACCAGCGTGAAATCAATGGTAAGCGGCTGTTGCGATACCGCAAGGTTATTTGCGGTGGTTATCGAAAAGAGGCGAATAATACTGGAAATCTGGGGAGGCTTATCACTCAGACTCCAGGGAATACCACCGGTTGTTGTCGGTGAGCAATCACTGACGATGACCTGTGTGAGAACTCCTAGTGAGTACAAATAATAATAATAATAATAATAATAATAATAATAATAATAATAATAATAATAATAATAATAATAATAATAATAATAATAATAATGAAAATAATAATAATAATAATGAAAATAATAATAATAATAATTAATAATAATAATGATGAAAATAAAAATAATAATAATAATAATAATAATAATAATAATAATAATGATGATAATAATAATAATAATAATTAATAATAATAATAAAAATGAAAATAATAATAATAATAATAATAATTAATAATAATAATCATGAAAATAATAATAATAATAATTACTAATAATAATAATAATAATAATTATTAATAATAATAATAATTATTATTATTATTAATAATAATAATAATAATAATAATAATAATAATAATAATAATAATAATAATAATTAATAATAATAATCATGAAAATAATAATAATAATAATTACTAATAATAATAATAATAATTATTATTATTATTATTATTAATAATAATAATAATTATTATTATTATTAATAATAATAATAATTATTATTATTATTAATAATAATAATAATAATTATTATTATTAATAATAATAATAATAATAATAATAATAATAATAATAATAATAATAATAATAATAATAATAATCATTAGTATAGTAATAATACCTAAGGAAAGAAACGGCAATAAATTTCATAAACTGCCCCCCCCCTAAATGATGGCACCATGAAGGGTCAAGGAGGATGGGAAAACCAGGGGGTAGAGCACTAACCAGACCTCCACCAGGAAGCGTGCGGTGCGTACTGGAACCTTGGAGAGACTTATTGCTATCCAAATCCCAAAGGAGACCAATAGTCGTCGCCAGCAAGAAATCAATGGTAGGTGGCTGTTGCGATACTGCAAAGTCATTTGAGGTGGTGATCGAAAAGAGGTGAGGAGTACTGGAAATCTGGGGAGGCTTGTTGTCGCTCAGACTCCAGGGAACACCACTGTTATAGAACAGTCGTCCTGTAATATATTTTTCTGTACTGCTGTAAATGCACACTCTTGTAAATATACCACCGTGTTGTCTTATTTATTATCGACCCTTCAATGCCACAAGAGAGTTCACACGTTAGATCATTTGCTCTTTCTGCGTCTCGTAAACTTGGTTGCCTCTAATCCAGTTAACACTCAGCTTGTGTCTTTCAATCGTAGGCGTGTCCTTTTTCTTCCCGAGATTCTTATGGAGTGTTCTGCTCTTGAGGAGAAATCGACTCTGAAACTTCTTGGTTTTTCTCCCTCATCAAATCTTTTTGGGGGTTCATACATTAGACCCATTGCTCTTTCTGCTTCTCGTAAAGTAGCCTCTCTCTATCGCTCCAAACACGTTCTCACACCTGAGGCTATTCCCTATCTCTATAAATCTACAAATCAGAATAT
>OY744554.1:5890439-5912939 GCA_963556195.1 Sepiola atlantica | reverse complement strand
TATTTTGATCCTATATATATATATATATATATATATATATATATATATATATATATATATATATATATATATATATATTAGTCTCAGAGGTTTCTCAACCATTAAAACTATATAAAAAACAAAAAAAAAACATTTTAGTCCCAAGTCGTTCGGTGGAACATCACTTTTTTGTAAGTCAATTTACTTTTTGCAGTCACTATATTAGTTTGCATCTAAGAATTTACGCTAGTCTTAACATTATTTAAGGGATCATCAGTTGTTTACCATGAAAAACTGTTTCGGGAATTTAAGAATAAAACAATATTTTATCTCATGGCTTCACAGCAGAGTTGATCAGACCCCACTTCCCTTAAAAGACAAGAATAAAAACGTTATATTCATAAATAAATATTGAATTATTATTTATACCTACATACGACGTTGTTTCAAGCTTATGCTCTCATCAGTGTAGGGAAGAGATAATTTCAGACGATCAGTCAAAATAGCCTCCCTACTATCGTCTATTTTTGCTAGGCTGCGCGTCAGAAATGATTTCTTGTGTGGTGAAACATTGATTTTTTTTTATTTCGTACCAAAAATATTTTTAGTAAAAAAAAAAAAAATGTCTCCCACCGAAAGAAATGCTTTTGTTTAAAAAGAAGAAAAAAAAATTCGACCCCCCCCCCAAAAAAAAAAATTCCCACCAATAAAAAAAAATCGAGGGCGAACGCAGACCCCCACACTATATGAAAGAACCAGTGTTGATACATAGCCTCGTTTTAAGATCATTCGTTATCGCTAAGTAAAAAAAGTGAAAAAAAAAGCATTTTTTTAGCGTAAGTAGTCAAATCAAAATCGTTCTTTTAACTTGGTGACGTTAAGGTTGCGAGTTCAAATCACGACCGAGGCGTCGAAATTATTTATTGTTAAGATGTGCCCTAATGTATTCTTATGTTTACAAAGATTCTAGCTGACTTAAAAAAATTAAGTAATAGCATTTACCCGCCGCCACCCATCTCTTACGTTTACAAAAATTCTCCAGGACAGACAGACAGACAGACAGACAGACAGACAGACAGACAGAGAACGTCTTCGCTATATTATAAGTGGACTAGCGAAAATAGACTCCCTAACGGTCGTCTATTTTTGCTAGACTGCTGCGTTCTTGGGTGGTGAGACATTTTTAGTTATAAAATATTTTTTGTTTAAAAAGGAAAAAAAAAAATTCTTTTTTTTTTGGGAGGGGGGGATTTTTTCCCGCAAAGTTGACGTTAAAGTTGCGAGTTCGAATCACGGTCTCGGCGCCAAAATTATTTATTGTTTATTTAGTCGTTAATATGTGCCCTAATGTATTTGTTATGTTTCTGACTTTGAAATTAATTAAATAGTAATTACCTCCCCCCCCCCCACCCCCTCTCCCGTTTACAAAAATTCTCCAGGACGGACAGACAGACAGACAGACAGACAGACAGAGAACGTCTTCGTTTTATTATAACTGGATACATCAGCAAAAAGTCTGTAAACTTTACAGTAAACTGTTCTGTTTTCTGTTTATTAAATAATTCCTGGCGGCGCAACTTGAAAGGAAAACTAAATTCAATTATTGATTACTCGAATCGCGCCCCACGCAGCACATAGCCTTCCCCCACAAAACCTTTGATGTGCATTTGAACTGCAATCATTGCTTGCCCTTCACTAGCTAAACCCATGTTTTGACAATTAGTCCGTTAACGAAAAATCAATTTATGTTCGATTTCAAATTACGGGGTCACGACCTTAAGTTTATTAAAAACAAATAATGGTTGTTTGGTTGTTTTGTTTTACGGCATATCAACCCTTTTCAGGTTATTTAATGCCGAATGCAGTCATTTTGGTGAAAGTTTTTATGCTTCAAGTTCTTTATATGTTCAAATATTTATTGATGGTGTTTGGTTTGGTTGTTAAAGTATATTTGTTTTCTTCTCTTTTTTGTTTCATCTGTTTCTATTTAACCCATAGTTGGGACCCTAACAGGTACTACCACTCCGGGTCAGGATGGACCTGGGAGCAATGGTAATTAAGAGGAGGCTCCACATTCCCCAAAGTCCGTAAGCCGGATCTCGCCATCGGATGTAGTTTAAGGTCATATCCAGGACCGGGAGTAGGGTAGGAAAAATAAAATAAAAAAGGGGAGGGAGAAAGGGAGAAGGGCTGTTGTTTTTGTTTTTGGTTTTGTAGAACATAATTAAGTTTTACAAAAAAAAAAAAAAAAAAAGTCAATGTAGGTGAATTTCGTCTCAGGGAACTACAGGGCAGCCTGATCTGGTATCATGTTTATGTTTATATTTTTGTTTGTGCTTTTTACTAATGGGTAACCGCATTCATTCTTCGGTCTAGCATGAATTGGAATACATATACAGAAGATACTGCCAAGTCTGCTGCAGAAAGGGGGGCTCCCTTTACCGGGCTAGAAAACGTCTCACACCTGCCAGTATTCTATGAATCTACAAAGACACCATTCGTCCATGCATGGAGTATTGTTGCCACATCTGCGCTGGTTCACCAACCACTCGTCTCTCCCTCTTGGACAGGCCGTAACAAAGAGTAAATAAACTAATATGTCCCGCACTGTCTACCAAGCTCCAGGCCCTGTCGCATTGTCGCAGTGTTGCATCCCTGTGCTTGTTTTACAGGTACTTCCACGAAATGTGCTCCGACGAATTTAGTTCATTTGTTTCCACTTAACGTAAATACACCCCGACCAAACCCACAAGCAGCAAAATCCCATCCCTTCGCTGTAGAGGACCCCATATTCTTGAAAAAATTCTACTTTAAGAGCTTTTTTTTCGAATCAGTAGCCTTTAAAATTCCGTCCCTGATGTACAAACATTCAGAAGTTTATATGTAATGTAAACAAACATTTTGCTTCACAACTCCCCACTAAGGATGCCCCTTATAAATCTGGCCCCCAACAAAAGTAATCTCTTCCTTTTCAATTGCGATATGCCTTTGTTTGGGGTAGATTAAGGTTTTAAAAAAATAACGTTAAAAAAACTGTTCACTTAATTTATTCCTTGTCCTTCACAAACTAAATCGATGTTTTGACCATTGGGCTGCTACAGAATAATCAATTAATATTCGATTTCTCATTACTGGGTCACAGCCTGAAGGTTATTAAAAACAAATACTGTTTGTTTGTTTTTTTAATAATGAGTTACCGCTAATCATGTCCAACAGCCACTCGAGGATAGGGGTTAATAAGATATATTCAGTAAGAAAGAGGTTATGGTTAGGGTTGTAGAAGATATAAGAGTTGTTCCTCTACTAGTGTGAAATTATTATTTTAACAAAACTGAAACAGAATTATCCACACCGAAAAGAAAAATGGAAAAAAAGGATTCAACCAGAGAAAGAAAAGTGGGGATTCAACCAGAGAAAGAAAAGTGGGGATTCAACCAGAGAAAGAAAAGTGGGGATTCAACCAGAGAAAGAAAAGTGGGGATTCAACCAGAGAAAGAAAAGTGGGGATTCAACCAGAGAAAGAAAAGTGGGGATTCAACCAGAGAAAGAAAAGTGGGGATTCAACCAGAGAAAGAAAAGTGGGGATTCAACCAGAGAAAGAAAAGTGGGGATTCAACCAGAGAAAGAAAAGTGGGGATTCAACTAGAGAAAGAAAAGTCGGAATTTAACCAGATAAAAGAAAAGTGGGGATTCAACCAGAGAAAGAAAAGTTGGGATTCAACCAGAGAAAGAAAAGTGGGGATTCAACCAGAGAAAGAAAAGTGGGATTCAACCAGAGAAAGAAAAGTGGGATTCAACCAGAGAAAGAAAAGTGGGGATTCAACCAGAGAAAGAAAAGTGGGGATTCAACCAGAGAAAGAAAAGTGGGGATTCAACCAGAGAAAGAAAAGTGGAGATTCAACCAGAGAAAGAAAAGTGGGGATTAAACCAGAAGAAAGAAAAGTGGGAATTCAACCAGAGAAAGAAAAGTGGGGATTCAACCAGAGAAAGAAAAGTGGGGATTCAACCAGAGAAAGAAAAGTGGAGATTCAACCAGAGAAAGAAAAGTGGGGATTCAACCAGAGAAAGAAAAGTGGGGATTCAACCAGAGAAAGAAAAGTGGGGATTCAACCAGAGAAAGAAAAGTGGGGATTCAACCAGAGAAAGAAAAGTGGGGATTCAACCAGAGAAAGAAAAGTGGGGATTCAACCAGAGAAAGAAAAGTGGGGATTTAACCAGATGAAAGAAAAGTAGGGGATTCAACCAGAGAAAGAAAAGTGGGGATTCAACCAGAGAAAGAAAAGTGGAGATTCAACCAGAGAAAGAAAAGTGGGAATTCAACCAGAGAAAGAAAAGTGGGGATTCAACCAGAGAAAGAAAAGTGGGGATTCAACCAGAGAAAGAAAAGTGGAGATTCAACCAGAGAAAGAAAAGTGGAGATTCAACCAGAGAAAGAAAAGTGGGGATTCAACCAGAGAAAGAAAAGTGGGAATTCAACCAGAAGAAAGAAAAGTGGGGATTAAACCAGAAGAAAGAAAAGTGGGAATTCAACCAGAGAAAGAAAAGTGAGGATTCAACCAGAGAAAGAAAAGTAGGAATTCAACCAGAGAAAGAAAAGTGAGGATTCAACCAGAGAAAGAAAAGTGGGGATTTAACCAGAGAAAGAAAAGTGAGGATTCAACCAGAGAAAGAAAAGTTGAGATTCAACCAGAGAAAGAAAAGTGGGGATTCAACCAGAGAAAGAAAAGTTGGAATTCAACCAGAGAAAGAAAAGTGGAGATTCAACCAGAGAAAGAAAAGTGGGGATTCAACCAGAGAAAGAAAAGTGGGGATTCAACCAGAGAAAGAAAAGTTGGGATTCAACCAGAGAAAGAAAAGTGGGGATTCAACCAGAGAAAGAAAAGTTGGAATTCAACCAGAGAAAGAAAAGTTGGAATTCAACCAGAGAAAGAAAAGTGGGGATTCAACCAGAGAAAGAAAAGTGGGGATTCAACCAGAGAAAGAAAAGTTGGGATTCAACCAGAGAAAGAAAAGTTGGGATTCAACCAGAGAAAGAAAAGTGGGGATTCAACCAGAGAAAGAAAAGTGGGGATTCAACCAGAGAAAGAAAAGTGGGGATTCAACCAGAGAAAGAAAAGTTGGGATTCAACCAAAGAAAGAAAAGTGAGGATTCAACCAGAGAAAGAAAAGTGGGGATTCAACCAGAGAAAGAAAAGTGGGGATTCAACCAGAGAAAGAAAAGTGGGGATTCAACCAGAGAAAGAAAAGTGGGGATTCAACCAGAGAAAGAAAAGTGGGGATTCAACCAGAGAAAGAAAAGTTGGGATTCAACCAAAGAAAGAAAAGTGAGGATTCAACCAGAGAAAGAAAAGTGGGGATTCAACCAGAGAAAGAAAAGTTGGAATTCAACCAGAGAAAGAAAAGTTGGAATTCAACCAGAGAAAGAAAAGTGGGGATTATACCAGAGAAAGAAAAGTGGGGATTCAACCAGAGAAAGAAAAGTTGGGATTCAACCAGAGAAAGAAAAGTTGGGATTCAACCAGAGAAAGAAAAGTGGGGATTCAACCAGAGAAAGAAAAGTGGGGATTCAACCAGAGAAAGAAAAGTGGGGATTCAACCAGAGAAAGAAAAGTTGGGATTCAACCAGAGAAAGAAAAGTGAGGATTCAACCAGAGAAAGAAAAGTGGGGATTCAACCAGAGAAAGAAAAGTGGGGATTCAACCAGAGAAAGAAAAGTGGAGATTCAACCAGAGAAAGAAAAGTGGAGATTCAACCAGAGAAAGAAAAGTGGGGATTCAACCAGAGAAAGAAAAGTGGGAATTCAACCAGAAGAAAGAAAAGTGGGGATTAAACCAGAAGAAAGAAAAGTGGGAATTCAACCAGAGAAAGAAAAGTGAGGATTCAACCAGAGAAAGAAAAGTAGGAATTCAACCAGAGAAAGAAAAGTGAGGATTCAACCAGAGAAAGAAAAGTGGGGATTTAACCAGAGAAAGAAAAGTGAGGATTCAACCAGAGAAAGAAAAGTTGAGATTCAACCAGAGAAAGAAAAGTGGGGATTCAACAAGAGAAAGAAAAGTGGGGATTCAACCAGAGAAAGAAAAGTGGGGATTCAACCAGAGAAAGAAAAGTGGGGATTCAACCAGAGAAAGAAAAGTGGGGATTCAACCAGAGAAAGAAAAGTGGGGATTCAACCAAAGAAAGAAAAGTGGGGATTCAACCAGAGAAAGAAAAGTGGGGATTCAACCAGAGAAAGAAAAGTGGGGATTCAACCAGAGAAAGAAAAGTGGGGATTCAACCAGAGAAAGAAAAGTGGGGATTCAACCAGAGAAAGAAAAGTGGGGATTCAACCAGAGAAAGAAAAGTGGGGATTCAACCAGAGAAAGAAAAGTTGGAATTCAACCAGAGAAAGAAAAGTTGGAATTCAACCAGAGAAAGAAAAGTGGGGATTCAACCAGAGAAAGAAAAGTGGGGATTTAACCAGAGAAAGAAAAGTTGGGATTCAACCAGAGAAAGAAAACTTGGGATTCAACCAGAGAAAGAAAAGTGGGGATTCAACCAGAGAAAGAAAAGTGGGGATTCAACCAGAGAAAGAAAAGTGGGGATTCAACCAGAGAAAGAAAAGTGGGGATTCAACCAGAGAAAGAAAAGTTGGAATTCAACCAGAGAAAGAAAAGTTGGAATTCAACCAGAGAAAGAAAAGTGGGGATTCAACCAGAGAAAGAAAAGTGGGGATTCAACCAGAGAAAGAAAAGTTGGGATTCAACCAGAGAAAGAAAAGTTGGGATTCAACCAGAGAAAGAAAAGTGGGGATTCAACCAGAGAAAGAAAAGTGGGGATTCAACCAGAGAAAGAAAAGTGGGGATTCAACCAGAGAAAGAAAAGTTGGGATTCAACCAAAGAAAGAAAAGTGAGGATTCAACCAGAGAAAGAAAAGTGGGGATTCAACCAGAGAAAGAAAAGTGGGGATTCAACCAGAGAAAGAAAAGTGGGGATTCAACCAGAGAAAGAAAAGTGGGGATTCAACCAGAGAAAGAAAAGTGGGGATTCAACCAGAGAAAGAAAAGTTGGGATTCAACCAAAGAAAGAAAAGTGAGGATTCAACCAGAGAAAGAAAAGTGGGGATTCAACCAGAGAAAGAAAAGTTGGAATTCAACCAGAGAAAGAAAAGTTGGAATTCAACCAGAGAAAGAAAAGTGGGGATTCAACCAGAGAAAGAAAAGTGGGGATTCAACCAGAGAAAGAAAAGTTGGGATTCAACCAGAGAAAGAAAAGTTGGGATTCAACCAGAGAAAGAAAAGTGGAGATTCAACCAGAGAAAGAAAAGTGGGGATTCAACCAGAGAAAGAAAAGTGGGGATTCAACCAGAGAAAGAAAAGTTGGGATTCAACCAGAGAAAGAAAAGTGAGGATTCAACCAGAGAAAGAAAAGTGGGGATTCAACCAGAGAAAGAAAAGTGGGGATTCAACCAGAGAAAGAAAAGTGGGGATTCAACCAGAGAAAGAAAAGTTGGGATTCAACCAGAGAATGAAAAGTTGGGATTCAACCAAAGAAAGAAAAGTGGGGATTCAACCAGAGAAAGAAAAGTGGGGATTCAACCAGAGAAAGAAACGTGGGGATTCAACCAGAGAAAGAAAAGTGGGGATTCAACCAGAGAAAGAAAAGTGGGGATTCAACCAGAGAAAGAAAAGTGGGGATTCAACCAGAGAAAGAAAAGTGGGGATTTAACCAGAGAAAGAAAAGTGGGGATTCAACCAGAGAAAAAAAAGTGGGGATTCAACCAGAGAAAGAAAAGTGGGGATTCAACCAGAGAAAGAAAAGTAGGGATTCAACCAGAGAAAGAAAAGTGGGGATTCAACCAGAGAAAGAAAAGTGGGGATTCAACCAGAGAAAGAAAAGTGGCGATTCAACCAGAGAAAGAAAAGTGGGGATTCAACCAGAGAAAGAAAAGTGGGGATTCAACCAGAGAAAGAAAAGTGGGGATTCAACCAGAGAAAGAAAAGTGGGGATTCAACCAGAGAAAGAAAAGTTGGGATTCAACCAAAGAAAGAAAAGTTGGGATTCAACCAGAGAAAGAAAAGTGGGGATTCAACTAGAGAAAGAAAAGTGGGGATTCAACCAGAGAAAGAAAAGTGGGGATTCAACCAGAGAAAGAAAAGTGGGGATTCAACCAGAGAAAGAAAAGTGAGGATTCAACCAAAGAAAGAAAAGTGGGGATTCAACCAGAGAAAGAAAAGTGGGGATTCAACCAGAGAAAGAAAAGTGGGGATTCAACCAGAGAAAGAAAAGTGGGGATTCAACCACCCTCAGTCAATCAATCAACAATCGCTCGTATATTCCACTGACAGCTGCCAATAACAACAGGCTATTACGATTCTGACTCCGGTATTTTCCCAAATTTCTAGAGAAACCACGTGATACACACACCCGGCATTCAAACACCAACCGTCATAACATCAAGATGAATTTCATCTTGACTGCGACAATGCCCCAACCAAGAAAGATTAAAAACAAAAAAAAACAAAAAATAATCCTATACTTTTGATAAAGGCGTATTAGCTGAAAGATCTCAAGTTTTTAGAATAAATAGATAATTTTTTTTTTTTTTAAACAAAAGAAAATTACGTTGTTCTGTTTTTATTCAAAATATTCTTATTATTATCTTCCACTAACGTTTCTAGTGTGGACTTCTTTATTGTATTCAACAACACGTAAACCACGTGATACGCACGCCAGATATTCAAACACCAACCGTCATAACATCAAGACAAATTTCCACTTGGCTGCGACAATGTCCCAACGTAGAAAGATTTTTTTTTAACAAAAAAATGCGTATACTTTTGAGAAAGGCGTACTCGCCGAAAGAGCTCAAGTTTTTTAGAATAAGTAAATAATTTATTTGAAAAAAAAAATTACGTTGTAATGGTTTTTCAAAATATTCTTGTTATTACCTTCAACGTTTCTAGTGTGGACTTCTTTATTGTATTAATATGAAAGTAATACTGACATAAATCGAAGTTAAAACAGCAGTTAATGAAACACATATTATTCATATATAAAATAAAGTAAAGTTAGACGTTAACCTATTAAAATGACTGGTATAGCTCCAACAAAATTATTTCAGGTTAACCTTGCAATTATATATTAAACTTTAATTTGTGATGTTTTACGAATGCCGTCTGCTTACCAAGCGTAACAAACTAAGACAATGCTATTTCAAACTGAAGCATGGCGGATTAACAAAAACGTTATTTTAAACTTAAGCGTGACATAATTTTTCTTAGCCTGTTAAGCATTTTTGTTGATCCATCAGTTTGGCTGATTTGCGACGCTTAAGCTTCAAAAAGGATTTTAGTTTGTTCGTAAATAAAAATAGTACTTTCGTTGGTCTGTCACGCTTAAGTGGAAAATAGCAATTTCGTTGGTCTGTCACGCTTAAGTGGAAAATAGCAATTTCGTTAGTCTGTCACGCTTAAGTGGAAAATAGCAATTTCGTTGGTCTGTCACGCTTAAGTGGAAAATAGCAATTTCGTTGGTTTGTCACGCTTACGTTTGAAATCGCATTTTCGTTGGGTTTTTAAGCTTAAGTTAAAAACATAATTTTCGTTGGTCTGTCATGTTTAAGATTTACGTAGCATTTCAATTGGTCTGTTACGCTTCAGTTTTAAATAACGTTGGTCTGTCATGCTTGAGTATGAAATAGCATTGTCTTGGTCTGTCACGCTTAAGTGGAAAATAGCATTGTCTTGGTCTGTCACGCTTAAGTGGAAAATAGCATTGTCTTGGTCTGTCACGCTTAAGTGGAAAATAGCATTGTCTTGGTCTGTCATGCTTAAGTGGAAAATAGCATTGTCTTGGTCTGTCACGCTTAAGTCGAAAATAGCATTGTCTTGGTCTGTCACGCTTAAGTGGAAAATAGCATTGTCTTGGTCTGTCACGCTTAAGTGGAAAATAGCATTGTCTTGGTCTGTCACGCTTAAGTGGAAAATAGCATTGTCTTGGTCTGTCACGCTTAAGTTAAAATAGCATTTTCGTTGGTCTGTCACGCTTACGTTTGAAATAGTATCTTAGTTGGTCTGTCAGTCTTGTTGAAAATATCATGTTTTCTGTCTGTCACGCTTAAGTAGAAAATAGTAATTTCGTTGGTCTGTCACGCTTAAGTCGAAAATAGGAATTTCGTTGGTCTGTCATGCTTAGGTTACAAATAGTCTTTTCGTTGGTCTGTCACGCTTAAGTTTGAAATAACATTTTAGCCCGTCTGTTACGTTTTTTGGAAATCGCAATTCCGTCTATCTGTATGTCTGTCACGCTTAAGTCGAAAATAGCATTTTCGTTGGTCTGTCACCCGAATGTTTTAAATAGCATTTCAGTTGATCTGTAATCCTTAAGTTCGAAAATAGCATTTTCGTTGGTCTGTCAAGCTTAAGTTGGAAGAATCATTCTCGTAGGTTTCTCATGCTAAAGTATGAAATATCATTTTCGTAGCTTGACAGGCAGATAAGCGGCTCCGTCGGTCTGCCCACGTGTCTTAATGGACGCACCTTTAAAGTCCGCGTTCTTGTTTATCGAATCGGGAGTGGACAGCGGCCGGGTGATTAGCTATTTATTGATATTTCTAAATATCGATAATTACGTGAACACGCGATTGATAGAAAGAGGAGGCATGGTCGACACGATCGATTAATTCGTAATTGGCCGTTGCCATAGAAACGACACGCCTTCAACAAGACAATGAATATCGCAGTCGTAGAAGATGAAATAATAATGCATACATAGGACCAACTGAAAGAAAAATTGCAACACAGGTGTACTCTCACAGACGCAATGTTGCTAGTCTCAGTCTTTTCTATAAATGCTATTATGCCATGTGTTCTTCAGAATTATGTGATCTATTCCCCGCTTCTTTTGTTCCAGCTCGTTTGACTCGTTGGTCTAGTGGTCTCCATCAATCCGCTGTTTTGATACCTCATTGTAATACAGCTTCCTATTCCAGTAGCTTCTTTCCAAGAACTGCAGGCTTGTGGAACTCTCTTCCTGCTGACTGTTTGTCTTCCTAATTATAACTTTCGTGTTTGTAAGAATAAGGCCAGTAGGCAGCTCTTGTCTTTGCGATAATCATATTTCATTCTTGTTAGCTCCTTACATCAAGTGGTTTCATGCCTTGTCTGGGGCGATTTCCATTAAAAGAATCTAAAAATATTTCAACACAGGTGTAACACGCAGGAATTTCAAAAAATCTATTAAGGTAAGCTCATTTCCGTCTCTACAAATCTACAATCAGACCATGTATGGAGTATTGTTGTCATATTTGGGCTGTTGAATCTCTGTCCCATTTGAGGATTCTTGATGAGGTGCAGAAAAGTATCTGTAATTTGATTGGCCCGATCCTTTCTTCTAATTTGTACCCTCTCTCTCTCTCTCACACAGGCGTAATACTGCTAGTCTCAGTCTTTTCTAGAAATACTATTATGGCATGTGTTCTTCAGAATTGTGTGATCCATTCCCAGCTTCTTTGGTCTTCATCAATTCGCTGTTTTGATACCTCATCGTAATACAGCTTCCTATTCCAGTAGATGCTTTCCTAGAACTGCAGGCTTGTGGAACTCTCTTCCTGCTGACTGTTTTCCTCCTACCATAAACCTTGGTCTTTTCAAGACTAAGGCAAATAGGCATCTCCTGTCTTTGCTACAATCATATTTCTGCTGACTCTTTTCATCCTACCAACAGTCTTGCTTTTTTTTTCTTCAAGCAAAAGGTCAACAAACATCGCATTTCGTTCTTGTTAGCTCCGTACGTTTAGTGGTTTCATGCCTTGTCTGGAGCGTTTTCCATAAAAGAATACCTTTAGTCAAAAGTTGACAAAAAATATGCTTCGCGAGTGTTCGCATCATGTTATCTCACAATTTCTGCCCGGATTATTATTCTCTAATCTTTCATAGAAACTGGGAATCTCTAATATTTATGAGATTTTAGTTTCTAATAACTATTGATCAATAACATCGACATGCCAGTGTAGCGGCTTTTTGTACATGCTTGTATGAATAAAATAATTATATAAATAGCTCTATTTACTATTGAGCACTTTTTATAAGCCAGGTTTAAATATATATATATATATATATATATATATATATATATATATATATATATATATATATGTGTGTGTGGGTGTGTGTGTGTGTGTTGTGTGTGTGGTTAGGTAGCATTTTTTCATTCATGCAAACATTGTTAAAAATAACAGAATTAGTCTGTTTAATTATACCTTTTTTATTTTTTCAATTTTTCTGATTGTCTTTTTGTATTAAAATCAAAATAATTAATAAATGTTCCATAGGTTTCACGAACGTTTTCGATTCTTCGTTGCATCATCCCTAGGTGTCAAAAGCAAATAAACAAAAAATCTGGAGAAAAAAGGTATTTTTTGTATTAAAATAAAAAAAACGATAAATGTTCTATAGGTTTCACAGTTCACAGGTTTCACGAACGTTTTCGAAATACACAAACACACACATATATATATATATATATATATATATATATATATATATATATATATATATATATATATATAATGTGTTTATTTGATTATTAATATAGTTATTAAAATCAGAATTTGGATGAGATTACATATTAAAGAATTTTTAGTTAATGTAATGCGATTTTTATATTTTTAATTTTCAAATCCCGTCATATAGTAATTGTATCTACCCTTTAATGGGGTTCCTTTGTTCCTATATATATATATATATATATATATATGTGTGCTTTTTATTTTTAATATTCTTATTAAAATCGAAATTCGGTCAGAACTTATGGGATAACATATATAATCATTTTCAAGTCCTATTTTTATATTTTCAATTTTTGAATATCAGTATATAGTAATTATATCTACCCTTGAATTGATCACTGTCGTTTTTATATATATATATATATATATATATATATATATACAATAATATTTTTTTAAATATTTTTATATAAATAAATATTAATTATTTTTAAAATACCTAGAGACATCGATGTTTCATGCTGACGCAATCTTCAGTCTAGGAACTAATTCTCGACGGTCGGTAGGCGCGAACCCCGATCACAAATCGCCTTTGATTCGCAGTCGAGGATCTTATCCATCAGGCCATAGCCAATTAGTTAGTAAATATATAGGAACTTTAAATGTAAACAGCTGAATCGGCGACTGTTTACTAGGCAGTTAGAGTGATCTTACGAAGTGGCGCTCGGATCGTGCTTATAGCTATTTGTACTGCTTGTTATTAAAGCTACTAGAGAGTGACCAGCCTTTTGTGGGGGTGGGGTAAACAATAATATTTTTTTTAATATTTTTATATAAATAAATATTAATTATTTTTAAAATACCTAGAGACATCGATGTTTCATGCTAATGCAATCTTCAGTCTAGGAACTAATTCTCGACGGTCAGTAGGCACGAACCCCGATCACAAATCGCCTTATATATATATATATATATATATATATATATATATATATATATAAATATATATATATAATGTTTGTTTTCTTCATTATTAATATTATTAAAATCAAAATCCGAACAGAACTTATGAAATAACCTAATACCCTGATCCCGAAATATATTAACATTCGACCGGAAATCTTATGTGTTAGGTCTCTGTCTCAGTCAACCCCCCCTCGAACTGGCAGGCGCCATCCCGTCTCGAGAGTTCAATAGATTTCGGCGGCGTCCCTATCGTATGTCTACAAAAGAAACAAGGAACAAAGAAAAGAAAGAAGGGACGAAAAAGAAAAAAAAGAAGAAAGAAGGAAAAAAAAAAAGAAAAAAGAAAGAAAAGAAGAAAAAAAACGAAAAACGAAAAAAGACAGAAATAAGAAACAAAACAAAAAAGGAAGAAAGAAAAAAGGAAGGAATAAAAGAAGCGACTAACAAATAAAGAAAGAAAAAAAACGAACAAAAGAAAGAAAAGAATAAAGAAAAAAAAGAAAATAATCAAAGAAACAAAGGAAAAAAAGGAAAGAAAGACGGAACAAAAAAAAATTCTGGCCATCGTTTCGAATTCTCAAGGTTGTGTTACCGTCCACCTAACATGCTTATTAACCCTAACCCCAACCCACCTGGCAAACTCATTAACCCTTATCCTTGAGTTGCCTTTGGCCCTTGATAAGCAGTTGCACATTAGTACAAAAAAGTCATAATTTTAGTTGTTTTACGTTTTGTTTTAACCATTGTAATAGTCTGCATATATTATTTTTGTATATTTTTATCTTATTTTTAATATTTATATTTTAATTTTATATTTATTTATTTTTCATATTTTTAATATTATTTTTATATGTTTTATATATTTAGTTTTATCCATAGTTTAGTTTTGCATATATTATTATAGTGTATATTTTAATTTTTTTATTCATATTATTTTTTAAATATTTTTATATTATTTTTTATATTTATATTTTTTATATTTTATATGTTTATATTTATTTTGTTAAATATTTTTAATATTATTTTTATATGTTTTATATATTTAGGTGTATCCATAGTTTAGTTCTGCATATATTATTATAGTCTATATTTTAAGTTTTTATTTATATTATTTTTTTATATTTTTATATTATTTTTTATATTTATATTTTTTATATTTTATGTGTTTATATTTATTTTTTAAAATATTTTTAATATTATTTTTATATGTTTTATATATTTAGTTTTATCCATAGTTTAGTTCTGCATATATTATTATAGTCTATATTTTAGCTGTTTTATTCATATTATTTTTCATATTATTTTTTATATTTATATTTTTCATATTTTATATGTTTATATTTATTTTTTTAAATATTTTTTATATTATTTTTATGTTTTGTATATTTAGTTTTATCCATAGTTTAGTTCTGCATGTATTTTAATTTTTTTTATTTATATTATTTTTTAATATTCTATTATTTTTTATATTTATATTTTTTATATTTTATATGTTTATATTTATTTTTTTTAACATTTTTAATATTATTTTTATATGTTTTATATATTTAGTTTTATCCATAGTTTAGTTCTGTATATATTATTATAGTCTATATTTCAATTTTGTTATTTATATAATTTTATATTCGATTATTTTTTATATTTATATTTTTATTTTATATTTTTATATTTATTTATTTTTTATATTTTTAATATTATTTTTATATGTTTTATAGATTTAGTTTTATCAATAGTTTAGTTCTGCATATATTATTATAGTCTATATTTCAATTTTTTAAATTATATTATTTTTTATATTTTGATATTATTTTTTATATTTATATTTTTTATATTTTATATTTTTATATTTATTTTTTTTAATATTTTTAATATTATTTTATATGTTTTATATATTCAGTTTTATCCATAGTTTAGTTCAGCATATATTATTATAGTCTATATTTGAATTTTTTTATTTATATTGTTTTTTTTATATTTTTACATTTATATTGTTTATATTTTTTGTATTTTATATTTTTTATATTTAGATTTTTTTAGATTTTTTTTAAATATTATTTTTGTATATTTTTAGTTTAATCAATAGTTTTATTCTGCATATATTTTTTACTCTTCTAAAAATACAATCAACGACAGAACTGATTTGAAATCGCAAGAACATTTCTAGTGATTGGAGATTGGTTCGCCTTTCATCTCATATGACAACCGCCCCTCCCCAACCTCCGCCCTCATCAATATTTGACAGATCCAAAAATAAAGAGAATTATAATTATGATTCCTTATAATAACGAAAAAATCATTAAAGACTTGTTTCAAACTAATCAAACGGTAATTTCGTGCTCTCGTATTATCTCGTTTAAAATCTCGTTTAAAATCTCGTTTCAAATCACGTTTCTTTGGGTTTCTTTTTAAATTTCGTAACATCTGGGGTTTTTTATTCTTTCTCGTTTTTCTTTTAATTTACTTTTAAATTACTTTTTTTTTCATTGTGTTTTATCTCAATTCATTTATATCTGCCTCTCCCTTTCTCTTTCTCTCTCTCTTTCTCTCTCTCTCTCTCTCTCTCTCTTTCTTTTTCTCTCTCTTTCTCTCTCTCCCTTTCTTTTTCTCTCTCTTTCTCTTTCTCTTTTTCTCCCTCTCTCTGTCTCTCTCTTTTTCTCTCTTTCTCTCTTACTCTCTCTCTTTCTTTCTTTCTCTCCCTCTTTCTCTTTCTCTCTCTTTTTCTTTTTCTTTCTCTCTCTTTTTCTCTCTCTCTCTTTCTTTCTCTCTTTCTCTTTCTCTCTCTCTCTTTCTCTCTCTTCCTCTGTCTCTTTCTTTTTCTCTCTCTTTCTCTTTCTAGTTTTCTCCCTCTCTCTTTCTCTCTCTTTCTCTTTCTCTCTCTCTCTCTCTTTAATTATCTGCTCTCGATCAATATTTCTATTTCTCTGTATACAGCTGCATTTTCTTCCTCTCTCTCTCTCTCTCTATATATATATATATATATATATATATATATATAGTGAATGCTTTTATTCAAACATGTACAAGGTCTGCTACACTGGCATGTCGATGTTATCGATCTACAGCTCTCAAGAGCTGAGGTCTCATCAGGCAGAAAATTGTTTTTTGATTCAACTGGTTGCTGAATTCCAGGGAGAATGAAGTCAAGCAAAAAAGAAGAGGAGAAAGAAATAAAAGTCATGTGACCGATTTTAAAATATGATTGCCGTTAGAAATTACTATTTTCTTATTTTTATCTTTTATATATTTTATATATATATATCCAACGCTGAGCTGGGGTAGAAAGAGGGGGGGGAGGAAAAGAAAAAGAAAAGAGAAGGGGAAAGAGATACAATTGCTGTCAGAAAAGTTTAATTTACAGCTATTTATATTTTTATTTTGTATTTTTATCCAACGCTTAGTTAGGGTGGGGGGGGGTTGGAAGAAAAAGAAAGAGAAAGGGGTTGAGGGGTGTTAGGGGTGGATGTCTATAGCCATTTAGGATTTGTTGCGGGAATGGTTCTGAGTTAAATTCATATTTATTTTTATTCAGCGCTGGGCTGGATAAAGAGGGGGGTCAGGGGGAGATTAAACAAGAGCGAAAGAGAAGATGAAGAAAGAGGGGGGGTTCAAATTTGTCGTGTCTGCTTCCTGTCAATGCAGACATATAACAATTACATGACACCCAGCTTACGGGGATATTTTAGTTTAAACTCATTGGTGGATTTATGGCCTTATTGTTAATAAATTATGTTGTTATATTTTGATCAATTGGCATTTAATTTTGATTATTTTGATGGATAGTTAAATGTATTTTAAATAATATTTATCAACCAATGGATCAACACGACCGATACAATTAATTGGTTCCACAAAATAAAAAACAAAATAAATTGTTCCTTCATCCAATTTGACATAATTAATTACTACCCCTCAATTTCTAATGAACTCTTCGAAAGCGTCATGGAGTTTGCTACTCTTCTCTCGGATATTTCTGAAGAAGAGATTAACATTGTAAGAAAATGTAGGAAAACAGTGCTAATTAGTAAAAAAGATCAATGGACAAAGAGCAACCAATCTGGCTCTTTTGATGTTTCGATGGGCTCTTTCGACTCTGCAGAAATCACCGACCTAGTTGGTTTATACATCCTCTACAACCTAACTAATGATATAGATATTGAAGACATTGGCTTATATAGGGATGATGGACTCTTAGTAGTCAGAAACTCTAATGGGCAAAAGTGTGAAAATATTAAAAAGATTATTATTAGGGAGATGAGGAGGATATGCCTTAAAGTTGAAATAACTTCCAACATTAAAATAGTAAATCTCCTAGATGTAACTCTCAACTTAACCAAAGAAACATACGAACCATATAATAAAGAAAACTTTAACCCAATCTATGTACACCCCCTCTCCAACCACCCCAAAACTATCATTAAACACATCCCTAAATCTATCCAACATAGGATAAGCAATAACTCATCAAATGAAACAATCTTTAACAAACATAAAGAATTCTATAATAAAGCACTAAAAACAGCGGATACAAGAATACACAAATTAAATTTAATAAACCTGCAACGACTAATAATAAAAACAATAAAGCAAGAAACAGGAAGATAATATGGTTTACACCTCCCTTCAATCAAGCAGTTAAAACCAAACTTGGTAAAAAATTTCTAAAGCTCATAAACACATATTTCCCCCCAAACAATATCTTACATAAAATATTCAACAAAAATACACTTAAACTAAGTTACAGTTGCAGCGAAAATTTAGAAATGATAATTAAAAAACACAATAACAAAATCCTAAACAGCAACCTAAACCCTGAATCAGATAACAATAAAACAACTAAAGTAAAGTCCTGTAACTGCATAAATAAAAATGAATGCCCCTTGCAACGAAATTGTTTAATAACAAAAACAATTTACCAAGCTACAATCTCAACTAAGGAAACTCCAGATATAAAAAATACTACATAGGTATGGCAGGTAATACTTTCAAAGAAAGATACACCGGCCATAAATGTTCATTCAACAACCCAAGCTACCAAAACAGAACATCACTCTCAAATTACCACTGGGAACTCACTAATAAAAATAAATCACCAACTGTAATCTGGAACATTATCAGAAAAACTAGCACCTGTAGCTTATTAAACTCACCATGCTATTTATGCCTCGGCGAAAAACTTGAAATAATTAAATTTACTGACAGAGGAAAACTTTTAAACAAAAAACAGGAAACATCGATCAACTGTAGGCATAACAGATCACACCTCCTCAGTAATTTGTACAACCCCCCTAAATAATACCATTAAAACAAAAAAAACCCAATACCCAACAAGCCCGCTAAAATTAACACTTATTAACACTTCCAAATCAAGTAACTTTAACCCTCAACTACAAACACAGTACAACCACCCCAATCTTTGAATAAATACTATAACATGTAAAAGTAAAATTTTTAGATATATATATATATAGGTGATTTTTGTGGACATATGAGTGGGCATATGTATGAAGATATAAAATTTATAACTATTTATGTGTGTATGTGTACGCCTGTATGCGCGTATGTATACGTATACATATGTACACATACATGTGTATCTGTGTGTTCATGTGTATGTGTATGGGTTTGGGTGCATATATGAATGTTTGTGTATACATGTGCATATATGTATTTATATGTGTGCACGAGTGCGTGTGTGCGCTCAACATCCAGCTCACAAAACTACTTATTACCAAAACCAATTTTTAAATATTTAAATAATTATATACTGATCACTTTAATCAAAATTACTGGCCCCCACCATTTCTCATCCCCCCTTCATAGACCATAACTTGCGTTAACAATTTTAACTAGAACACCTTACCACTAATACTATAACAGGTGTTAACCCCACCATTAATAATAGGATCACAACGAATAATAAAATTTATTTATCTATACCACTGAAATTAATCGATATATAAATTCCATTAAAAATAAAAGCAATTACCAGTATGTTTTATTAATCCATCACTAACTATTATTTATAATCGAAATACATTTATTCATACTCCAAAATAATTAAAACTAAATATAATAGTATAATCCATCAATATCAATGTCATAAACTTATATACGATCCTTACCAAGAATAATTCCCAATATATTTTAACTCATTAGTACCTAGAACTAACCTACTAATATTACTGCCAATAATCCATATATGAATCTTACTAAAAATAAAGACAATCACCATTATGTTTTATTAATTAACTGATAAATATTATTTAAAATACATTTAACTATCCATCAAAATAATCAAAATTAAATGCCAATTGATCAAAATATAACAACATAATTTATTAACAATAAGGCCATAAATCCACCAATGAGTTTAAACTAAAATATCCCCGTAAGCTGGGTGTCATGTAATTGTTATATGTCTGCATTGACAGGAAGCAGACAAGACAAATTTGAAACCCCCCCTCCCCCTCTTTCTTCATCTTCTCTTTCGCTCTTGTTTAATCTCCCCCGACCCCCATCTTTATCCAGCCCAGCGCTGAATAAAAATAAATATGAATTTAACTCAGAACCATTCCCGCAACAAATCCTAAATGGCTATAGACATCCACCCCTAACACCCCTCAACCCCTTTCTCTTTCTTTTTCTTCCAACCCCCCCCCCCCCACCCTAACTAAGCGTTGGATAAAAATACAAAATAAAAATATAAATAGCTGTAAATTAAACTTTTCTGACAGCAATTGTATCTCTTTCCCCTTCTCTTTTCTTTTTCTTTTCCTCGCCCCCCCCCTTTCTACCCCAGCTCAGCGTTGGATATATATATATAAAATATATAAAAGATAAAAATAAGAAAATAGTAATTTCTAACGGCAATCATATTTTAAAATCGGTCACATGACTTTTATTTCTTTCTCCTCTTCTTTTTTGCTTGACTTCATTCTCCCTGGAATTCAGCAACCAGTTGAATCAAAAAACAATTTTCTGCCTGATGAGACCTCAGCTCTTGAGAGCTGTAGATCGATAACATCGACATGCCAGTGTAGCAGACCTTGTACATGTTTGAATAAAAGCATTCACAATACAGCTCTATATTTTTATTGAGCACTCTTTTATAAACCCGGTTTGATTCCCTTTGGATTTCTACCCTGTGGATTTTTACCCTACCTGGATTACTATATATATATATATATATATATATATATATATATATATATATATATATATATATATATATATATATATATATATATATATATATATATATAAAGATAAATGAAAGAGAGATAAATATGTACGAATGACTAATCTATTTATACTTCAATTGTTCAATGTACTCGGTAAAAACATGTTTTTTTCTTTCCTTAAGTCAATTTTTGAAAAGCCTTGGCTTAAGGAAAGAAAAATAAACATGTTTTTACCGGGTAAACCTTGCATTGAACAATCGAAGTTGAAATAGGTTTTTCATTCGTGCATATTTATCCCTCTTCTTTCATTTATCTTTATAATTGCTCTATCTTGTATATTGAACTTAAACCATTTAACTATAGGTTATATCCTCTAAAAGTATACTTTCAGTTCCATATATATATATATATATATATATATATATATATATATAACACATTGTAACTGTCAGCATATATAATTTATTTCGACTTCCCCATCACTGAAGATTGCGTAAGCATGAAACATCGAGGTCTGTAGGTAAAAATAATTAATATTTACTTTATATATATATATATATATATATATATATATATATATATATATATATATATATATAAAGACAGAAAAAATCCACAAACACATTGCAACTGTCAGCATTTATTATTTATTTCGACTTCCCAGTCTCCTCAGAATGCTAGCGGAACAGTTACATATTTGAAATGATAGAAAAAAAAATATTCACCAGCCCAAAAAAAAAGAAATATTATAGACAAAGAGAGGGGGGGAGATAAAAAAATAGTGGGGGGGGGACAAGCAACACACTTAAGTTAAAATCATCAAAAAAGAAGGGGAGTATAAAAATATAAAGAGGTCAGTCAACAAAATGAAAATAAAAATTTAATATTAAGCTGTCATGAGTATATTGACACGAAGTCAAACCTCATCGCCCCCCCTCTCCAGTCGCGACACCAGACAGCCAAAATAGAAAGAAAAGTAAAACACAAAAACAAAAAATACAAAAACCAAAACAAAACAATCTGAGAGAAGAAGAAAAAGAAAGAAAAAAACTCGAGTTACGGAAGCCCAGAAAAAGAAAAAGAAAAAGAAAAAGAAATGAAAAGGTAAAAAAAAAGGAAAAAGAAGAAAACAATGAAAAAGAAAAAGAAAAAGAAAAAGAAAAGGAAAAGGAAAAAGAAAAGGAAAAAGAAAAGGTAAAAGAAAAGGAAAAAGAAAAAAAATGAAAAAGAAAAAGAAAAAAAAATGAAAAGGTAAAAGAAAAGGAAAAAGAAAAAAAATGAAAAAGAAAAAGAAAAAAAAATGAAAAGGTAAAAGAAAAGGAAAAAGAAAAAAAATGAAAAAGAAAAAGAAAAAGAAAAAGAAAAATAATAATAAATCTAATATAATCAATAGTAAGAAAGGAATAACCGAAGCCAACAATCGTGTCATTTCATGTTGTGAAATGACACGATTGAAGAAGGGAAGTATAAAATTTGGGGCATTTTTGACACCCTGTTTGACCCCCTGGGGGCGCGAACCAGAATTTTTCTGATGTCAAGGATGCTCATTTTATATCCAGAACAATTGGTAGTTTTGGTAGTTTGGTAGTTTTGTTTTACGGCATATCAACCCTTTTTGGGTTATTTAATGCCGAATCTGGTCATTATAGTAAAAGATTTTATGCTTCAAGTTCTTTATATCTTCAAATGTTTAATCATCGTTTTTGGTTTGGTAGTTTTGTTTTACGGCATATCAACCCTTTTTGGGTTATTTAATGCCGAATCTGGTC
The DNA here is from genome assembly GCA_963556195.1 of Sepiola atlantica. NCBI lineage: Eukaryota > Metazoa > Mollusca > Cephalopoda > Sepiida > Sepiolidae > Sepiola > Sepiola atlantica. Next base: position 5,890,557 of record OY744554.1, on the reverse strand, counting down.
ATTATAGTAAAAGTTTTTATGCTTCAAGTTCTTTATATCTTCAAATGTTTAATCATCGTTTTTGGTTTGGTAGTTTTGTTTTACGGCATATCAACCCTTTTTGGGTTATTTAATGCCG
>OY744554.1:5855439-5877939 GCA_963556195.1 Sepiola atlantica | reverse complement strand
ATCCCAGCAGTGTTGATCAGACACCACCTCCCTATTTAATAATTATTTTTTAATTTAAAAAGTTTACAAATATTTAATTTAGTTTAGCCTCCAGATTTGTTTTTCTAAAGTATTAAAATATAGTTTCCTTACCTGTATATATATATATATATATATATATGTATATACATATATATATATATATGTATATACATATATATATATATGTATATACATATATATATATATATATATATATGTATATATATATATATATATATTTATATATATATATATGTATATACATATATATATATATATGTATATATATATGTATATACATATATATATATATATGTATATACATATATATATATATATATGTATATATATATATATACATATATATATATATATATATATATATATATATATATATATATATTACTCAGAAAGAAAGACAAAACGAAAGCCAAATACCGGTCTACGTTTATTTCTCATATGGTTTCCAGCATCAAAATGTCCCTTGCCATTTTCGGAAACCGCTTTCTCCAAGACTTCTATGTATTCTTCGCAATTTGCCAGGAAGACCCCCCCCCTCCTTTACTGCTCGAAGCCAGATGACAGAACCGCTTGCACGGTTCCGTTTCGTTTAATTGTTGGAAGCGCAGAAAATCTCAATTTCCTTTTCGCCTTTCAGAAAAAAAAACAAAAAACATTTCTTTCATTCATCGCCAGAATTCTCCGGAATGGAATCCGTTCTCTGGAAACTGGGAAATTCCAGGATTTACACTCACGAGCAACAATTTTATTTTCACCGATGTCAACAAACGAGTTTTTGTGTTTGGGGAAAATATGATATTCAGTTCCGTTAACTGCAGACACCAAGCCTCCATTATATTAAGATACTAGGTCAACGTTATGTTTCGCAATTTTTTAGTTGAGGATTGACCATTTTGAATTTTTTGTATTAGTCGAACTACTGTTCGCATCTTGGGTATTACTCTCACGTTTGGGGCATCCTTACGTTTATCTCGGGAATTAACTAGACATGTGACCCATCTCTCTCTTGGATATTCATATTTTTTTATTTTCTTATAGGTTTTGTTTTGTTATATAATTTACATGTATTTTTATTCTCTTAAATATTTTTATTTTTTTATATATTTTCTTATATATTTATTATTTTTACATATTTAATTGTCTTATATTTATTATTTTCGCATATAATATATATATACATATATATACATACATATATATAGACATATATATACAAATATATAGATACATATATATACAAATATATATATACAAATATATATATACATATATATACAATATATATATATATAAATATATATACAAATATATATACATACATATATATACATACATATTTACATATATACATATACATAGAAATATATATATACATATATATACATACATTTATATATATAAATAATTCAATATTATTTGTCTATCTGTAGATAAGCTTGTTTCATTTTCTTTAAAACTCAGATCCAGTCTAATCTTTACCCTAACCCTTACAACCATAGTTCTTGTAACCCAACGTTGTTAATCCCTTGTCTAAAACGTATCCGACCTTATGCCAGAAAAATATTTCAAATGCTGTACGGGGTTGGGACCCTAATCCCCTTCAAATTAGGCCCCCTTTTGCTTGCACACACTTAGCCCACCGATCCATCCACTGCCGGAAACACGTCCGGAAGTCTTCTTTTTGGAATGGTTTTCATCTCCGCCGTCGCGTTCCGCATTATCTCTTTTTTCGCACTCTCTCAACAATAGCTGCACTCCGAGCAGTTTTGGGAGCCTTCCAGAACGCTGGTCACTCCCCGCTGATGTGCGACCATTTTTGAATCGGTTGAACCACTCCTTAATTTGTGTTACACGCATCACATCTTCTCTAAACACCTTGCTTAATCTTACGGTGAGTGATTTTCCTTTCTTTAGGTCATCATAAATTATAATAATAATTCATATATGTAAAATAAAATTACCTACGTAATTTTATGATTAAATATGTATATTTTAATAATACATGTAGACAAATATAGAGTGCGAACACTGGTAAAGCATATTTTTTTTTCAATCATCTTTGACGAAGGGTGTACACTTGTAAATAGTAAACTTGAAAGTATAAACACTCGCGGGCAATGCCGGATCGGGAAAGCTAATACAGGGTGGGCAAAAATTAGGGTCCTATTTTTAAAAATTCATAACTTTTTTATTTATTGATTTTTTTTTTTTTTAGAATAAGTAAAGGACCCCTTCCGAAGCAAGCATGAGCCGTATTAGCCCTAAGGAACGTACCCTCATTTAGAAAACATTATTTTTGCTTAAAAAACTCAAAACAGTGTAAAAAACAATACTTTAGTTTTTGTAAGTTTTAAGAAGTGTTTTTCGGCTAAAATTTGTTTTGTTTATTTCAAAAAATCTCGGAAGCGTCAGTCTACACACACATAAAGTTTGGTGAGTTTAACTTTTATTTTGTGGAAGTTATTCAAATTCAAGTTATTCAAATTTAAAGATAGGACCCTTATTTTGGCCCACCCTGTATGATATAATAAAGTATAAACACTCGCGGGCAATGCCGGATCGGGAAAGCTAGTATGGTATCTATAAAGTATTTATTACTATTAGAAATTTCCAATTGTTATTACATTTCAGACAGAACATACGGGATGGCCTTATACGAACATGGATGATGACACTGGACTGAATATAAAAGAACATTATGAATAATCTGTCTATCTCTTAAATCTCCATTAATATTAACGGGCTTATTTACAGACAGACACAAGAGAAACTCCCTTGCCAATAAATGCTTGTGAAACGGTTTAGGCATAATACGATCTCCATACGGAATGCGATTACATCTATCTTCGCAAATATCGGAGAATTTATTCAGTTCACGCCAAACGAATATACAAATCAATGGGACGATTATAAATACAAAAATAATGGCAGCCGATTCTTCTATTTTCGGCGGGAGTTTTGTGCCTTGCATCTCTGTGGAATACACAGAAACCAAAAGAGACAACGCAAAAAAAAAAAAAAAAAATGATGGGGAAGGAGTCCGCGATCTTGTTATAATCTCGAATTTCATTGATGCAAAGGTATCGCTAATATGGTAATTCCAGGAAGCGAACGACGGGTTTGGACAATGTCTTTTATGTGAGAGGCAGGGGTGAGACCCATCAAACGATGACGCGTCGTAAAACATTTTTAAATTATGGCTAAACATTCGCTTTAAATTCTGATAGAATATCAGAAGAATCTAAGAGATTATCAGCGTATATAATTTTACTTAAAGCCCAATAAGCACAATAAACACACACACGCACATATATATATATATATATTATTTGTCGCTCCTTGAAAGTAGAGCACTGTAATTGGTAGTATTAACACAGCATGGCGTCACTTGCTTATAATGCATCATTCCTTCCCTTAATAGAAGTAGAATGCCTCGACGTCAAAGCCGCCGTTAAAGTGTTAAAATTATCATAGTTTATTCGCTGTTTACAATTGGCCCAGCGATTAGCGACGTCGGACTGGAGTTGAAAAATACTTGAGGTCCGGGGTTTCGAATCGCATGACCGGTAGTGAATAGTCATATCTCTATGCTGATGAGTCCCGATTGAAAAAGGACGAAACGTATGCGTACATAGATAATAAACAATAACAAATATTTATTAAATATATATATATATATATATATATATATATATATATATATATATTTCACGTTCAAGTTAAGGTCCCCTGTTTTTGTTTCACTGTTATATACTTGACCCCTTTTTATTTTTTTTTATTTATGAATATACCAACTTATAATATAACAAACACTTTCTCTGTCTGTCTGTCTATCTGTCTGTCTGTCCGTTTTGGAGAATTTTTGTAAACGACTAAATAAACAATTAGAGATGGGCGGATTTACCGAAAAACCGCGGTTTTTCGGTTTCGTCTCCATACCGAATACCGAATCGGTTGTTTTTTTTAAACCGTAACCGTTCGATATTGTGTTTTTACTACAGTAAGCCACCATATACAAGGAAACACGGTTGAAAAGATTTTCCTATTTGAATAAAATTGAATATTACCAAAAAATGTTATATTAGTAAGAGGACAGATTGAACAAATATATGATCAAAACATTTAATTGCTTGTAGGAAGAAATCTTTGTTTACAGTTTGTTTATCATTAACATTTTGAATTTTCAAATGAAAAAAAGAGAAATACGACAGACAACATGGCATCGTATTTTTGTAGGCCCTGGTTGAAATAACAGAACATGATAGAATTATTGTAAAAACATTGCTGATTTAATTTAACACCTCACGCATTTTGAGTTTAAGAAAAAATAAGTTGTAAAAAGTTGTTTTGAACTAATTCCCAACTTAAATTAATTTTCTTCAAAATCGATCAAATGCGTCCCATTAATCCAACAGTACATCCAAGCTAATTATTTATTTATAGAAAATTAAAGGGAGAAAACTCATGTCTGCAAAACAGAAACGCTATAAAATTGATTATTTTTTTTGTTTTTGTTGAAACTAATTTCTGTGGCATAATAAGGATTAAGCTGGGTGATTTAAAAAAAATGAGGAATGGTCCATTTATTTTTAATAATGATTCATATATGTCTGTGACTGCTCATTTTCTAACGCTATCTTTTGATCTTAAAGATTTTTGTTTAAATGTTTCTCATTCTCCTCATCCTATAGTTTAGCTTCTGCTGGGTTAAAGAATTAGATAGAATGTTTATTCAAACTCAGTTTTATTCTTCAGAAATCTTTCATGAATCTTTGGTCACTGTTTTAACGAGTTAACTGTGTAAAAGGTATCAGAACTTTGATTACAACAGTCAACACCTTAAAACTTATATGATTCATATCATGGAGAATGATTCAGTCACAAAATTATCGAAACAGTGGCATAATTCAACTAAACGTTGAATAATAACTAATCATCACACAAGAGAATGTATAGCTTCCATAGTAAAAAAAACGAAAAACCGAACCGTAAACCGAGGTTTTAAGGAAAAAAAAACGAAACCAAAATTTCAAAACCGCCCAACTCTATAAACAATAAATAATTTCGACGCCGAGGCCGTGATTCGAATTTTCCAACGGTAAGTCGGCTTGTGCAGGTGCTAAGTCTGCGATATTTTGAATTTAGTTAGTATCTCTGCAAAGAACTGGGCTCCCTCTACCGTGCTAGTAAACTCCTCACACCTGACATTATCCTATATCTCTACAAAGCCACCATCCGCCCATGCATGGAGTATTGTTGCTACATATGGGCTGGTGCATCAGCCACTAGTCTCTCCCTCTTAGACAAGGTCCAAAAAAGAGTCGCCAACCTAATAGGTCCCTCACTATCAATCAAGCTTCAGCCTCTGTCACACCGCCGCAATATTCCATCCTTGTGCCGGTTTTACAAGTACTTCAATGGATTGTGCTCTGATGAACTTGCTGCTCTGGTTACCCCACGATGCAGATTCACTAGACCAACCCGACAATCTGCCAAATTCCATCCATACACTGTGGAGGTCCCCAGATGCCGAAGAGCTTTCTACTCCAAAAGCTTCTTTCCTCATGCTGTTGGACTCTGGAACTCCCTCCATGCTCCCTGTTTTCCTGGCGGTACTGACATGCAGAAATTTAAAACTAATGTAAACAGATATCTCGCTGCAAAGCTCCAAATTTAGGTTGACCCCCCCCCCCTCTAAAAAAAACAAACTCTCACCCTTTTTCTCAGTAGGCCTTTAAGTCTACAGTGGCGGTCTGCCTTGTTTGGGGTGAACTATGTTTTAAAAAAAAATTTTTTAATTAAACTGCATTTTCTTTCTTTGTTTAAAATGACTCCAAGCTTCTTCAGACTATATATATATATATACAATAATATTTTTATAAATAAATATTAAATATTTAAATACCTAGAGACATCGATGTTTCATGCTAACGCAATCTTCAGTCTAGGAACTAATTCTCAACGGTCTGTAGGCGCGAACCCCGAACACAAATCGCCACTGATTCGCAGTCGGGGATCTTACCCAAAAGCCATTGCCAACTAGTTAGTAAATAGAGAGGAACTTTAACTGTAAATAGCGGAATTCGGCGACTACTCACCAAGCAGCTAGAGTGATCTACGACACGTCGGACCATGCATATAGCTATTTGTACTGCTTGTTATTAAAGCTCCTCGAAAGTGCCCAGCCTCCGTGGGAGGGGGCTGATGAACAATAATATTTTTATAAATAAATATTAAATATTTAAATACCTAGAGACATCGATGTTTTATGCTAACGTAATCTTCAGTCTAGGAACTAATTCTCAACGGTCGGTAGGTGCGAACCCCGAACACACACACACACACTTATATATATATATATATATATATATATATATATATATATATATATATATATATATATATATATATATATATATAAAGGAAATTTACATCTTTGAAGCACGGATTAAAATGTATTAAAGTGAAATATTTTGAAAATCAACAATCGTGCAATTTAAATGAAAAAAAACTCATTCATCAAAATTTTTTTTTTGCAAGCTTTCGTAGTAGAACAACTTTGTCAAACATCGCCAGGACTACACTTATCCTAACGTCTTAAGAACTTGACGTCTCTTTCTGCTCATATCGTGATTCGACCCCTCGGGGTTAATACCATCAAAATGAGGTGGAAGAAAAGAAGAAAACCACTATAAGACAGTCTCGCTTGACAAAGTTGTTCTACAACGAAAACTTGCAAAAAAATTAAATTAAATAAATGAATTTTTCATTTAAAATTGCACGATTGTTGATTTTCAAAATATTTCACTTTGATACATTTTAATCCGTGCTTCAAAGATGTTGTAAATTTCCTTTATATATATATATATATATATATATATATATATATATATATATATATATATATATATATATATAGTCTGAAGAAGCTTGGAGTCATTTTAAACAAAGAAAGAAAATGCAGTTTAATTAAAAAAAAAAATTTTTAAACATAGTTCACCCCAAACAAGGCAGACCGCCACTGTAGACTTAAGGACCTACTGAGAAAAAGGGTGAGAGTTTATTTTTTTTAGAGGGGGGGGGGTCAACCTAAATTTGGATATATATATATATATATATATATATATATATATATATATATATATAATTGCAGGTTTGTAATCCGAGGCTGTAGCAATGCGATGTAGGTACCGGAAGGTGGAGAGGGTGAACAGAAACAAACGAGGAGAGAAAACGAGAGTGGAATCTCAAAACTATTTATTAATAATTTCACGTAAAAACTGATTAAATACTAGGACAGTAAATACTGTCAGGTAAATAAAAAGTTCCTGCACAAGGTAATCTTAAATTTACGAAAGAAACACTTTCATTATCAAAAGACAACAATTAAAAGACCGAACGGTCGAAAAAAACGAGGTGCACCGATGGGAAAAAAACGGAATCAAACTGTTGAAACACTGCCGCAGAGGATTGGGAGTAGGCACGCAGAAAATGTCAAAATTTAATTATATAATTATTTAGCTAAAGTTATATATATAAAGTGAATGCTTTTATTCAAACATGTACACGGTCTGCTACACTGGCGTGTCGATGTTATCGATTCCAGGAATTCAGCGACCCGGTTGGATCATAAAAAATTCTCTGCCTGATGAGATCTCAGCTCTTGAGAGCTGTAGATCGATAACATCGACATACCAGTGTAGCAGACCTTGTACATGTTTGAATAAAATCATTCACAATACAGCTCTATATTTTTATTGAGCACTCTTTTATAAGCCCGGTTTGATACCCTTTTGATTTCTACCCTGTGGATTTTTACCCTACCTGGATTACTATATATATATATATATATATATATATATATATATATATATATATATATATATATATATATAAGAAAATTAAATATGATACTAATCGTCTTTGAAACGATCGTACACAATACCAGTGTTGACATTCAATATATATATGTAAAAAAAGGTCAAGCAACTAGCAGAAGACTTACAATGCACCTATCCCTAACCCTAACCTGGTGTGATGGAGGATAGTGCAAGATTTGATGATGATGATGATGATGATGATGACGACGACGACGACGACGACGACGACGATCCAAATAATATTTGTTAAATTTTATTTTCGCTGGATGAGGAGAATAACTCTTATTTTATTACTTTCGTTTTTTTTTTATTAATTAATGTTTATTTTCAGTTATACAAAATAACTCATTTGTAAATATCGTAGTTCTTGAGAATGGTATTCAGTTGCAGCCTCTTTTCTACCCAAGACAAAACAATGAAAATGTCCGAAAAACAAATGAATCTTTTGGCTGATGGCAAAGTGTAGTATCTGTTCTGATGGATGCTACGCCCCGTAGACCTTTACCGTCAAACGGGGATGTGGCTCAGTGGGGAGACTGCACAGAACACACGTCAAGCAACTAGCGAAAGACTCACAATACACCTATGAAGATCTACCAGGTGTGATGGAGAATAGAGCGAGATTGCGTGACAGAAAGAGAGTCAGGAAGATCCGTGACACTATGACGACTAGATGGGGATGAAGTTTGCTTACTATAGTATTGTAGTGAAGTGCGTTATTATATTACCAATAACCTGGTACAACAATAACAAATGAAAATTGGCTAGTCAGAAACAAAATTTTGTTTGTCAGCTTAAATGCTATTTCGGTCTGACTTTGAAAATACAAGATAATTTATACATTAGATTCATTTTTTATTTCTTTTCTTTTTTTTCTTTTTTTGCATTTTTTTAATACTTTTTGTATTTATTTGTTTTTATTTATTTCTAATCTTCTTAGTCGGCCATCTTGAAAAAGTTTTTTTTGTAATTTGTCCTCGTTTTTTTTTGTTTTTTTTTTCGTTTTTTTCTTTCGTTTTTTTTTTTAATTTTTATTTTTTCGGTTTCTTTTTCGGTTTTTTTTTTAACATTTTTATCCGTTTGTTGTTGTTTTTGTTGTTGTTTTTGTTGTTATTTCTTCCTTTTGTCTCAAACAAGAAGAATAAAAAAAAAAACGTCTTGGAGACAAAAGAACTCCACCGATTTTCGACATCGTGAAAAAAAAATGTAGTTTAATTCATTTTATTCCATTTCATTTCATTTTATTTTTGGAAGCCGAAAGTGAAGTCGAGGTTATCGATACGCGAAGACGTGACCGGATTTGCGAGTCGGCGTTTCCGACGGAGACGAAAAAACGGAAAAGAAACTAGCACAGCCCTCCCTCCTACTCGAACCCCCCACCCCAGATTCACACAAGAACAACAACTAATTGCGTGTGTAGTCGGTTAACTCGAAAGAAATGTTTGATCATCGGATTACAAAGTGCAGACGACATGAACACATTCAACTAATATATATATATATATATATCCTCTGATGATAAGATTTCGATCTTTGAAAAGCCTTGGCTTAAGGAAAGAAAAATAAACACTAGTTTATTACTGATTACACCTTGCATTGAACAATTGAAATTTGAAATAAATTTAGACAATCGTCGCATATTTATCACCCTTTTTTCTTCTATCTCTCTCTATATATATATTTTTATTTTTTTATTTTATTCCATTAGTTGCGACAAAACAAGTTTTGTTTCATTGGTGCAAATAGCGACCAACTCATCGGGCGGGCGAAGGAATTCAAATTCAAATATATATATATATATATATATATATATATATATATATATATATATATATATATATATATATATATATATATATATATGGTGCTATCTATGCTCGATACAATGGGACGCATGGGGATGTCATGTTTGTGGGTTTTGGGGAGCCCGTATAATGTGGGAATGATAGGGTGATACTCAATGTTTGATGCCCATTTTTTGTTGTTCTTGATTAGGTGTTTGAAAGATTTGTTAAAATGTTCTATGTTTTTATCTATAGTTTTTTGGGCAGTTTTAGTGTATGTGTTTTCGTCGGATAATAGAGTAGATATTTTTTTGATATATGAATTTTTGTCCATGATTACTATGCCTCCTCCTTTGTCTGATGGTGATATGAGTATGTTGTTGTTGTTAGCTAGGTGTTTAAGAGCAGGGTGGGCCAAAATAAGGGTCCTATCTTTAAATTTGAATAACTTGAATTTGAATAACTTCCACAAAATAAAAGTTAAACTCACCAAACTTTATGTGTGTGTAGACTGACCCTTCCGAGATTTTTTGAAATAAACAAAACAAATTTTAGCCGAAAAACACTTCTTAAAACTTACAAAAACTAAAGTATTGTTTTTTACACTGTTTTGAGTTTTTTAAGCAAAAATAATGTTTTCTAAATGAGGGTACGTTCCTTAGGGCTAATACGGCTCATGCTTGCTTCGGAAGGGGTCCTTTACTTATTCTAAAAAAAAAAATTTAAAAAAATCAATAAATAAAAAAGTTATGAATTTTTAAAAATAGGACCCTTATTTTGGCCTACCCTGTATCTCTTGGGTAAGACGGGGTCATTAGGGAGAGTGGTGGTGGTTGAGATTATGCCTTGAATGAAGCCTTTAGTGAAATCTGTGTCAGTGTGTCTGTAATTTTTTAGAACTGTGTTGGTGGTAGTGTTAGAGTGTATTCTAGTGGCGAATTTTAAACCGAAACTGAGAGCTTCAGTTTTTATGTCAGAAAGGTTGTTTATGAGTTCCGGACGTCCTAAAGTTTTCCATTTGCTGTTTTGGATAAGTTTGTTGAGTTTGTTGTTTAACCCACAAACCTGACATCCCCATGCGTCCCATATATATACATATATATATATATATATATTACCGTAGTTCACCCCAGACAAACAAGACAGGCCGTCACTGTAGACGTAAAGGGGCTACTGAGAATAAAGAAAAGGGGAGAAGGTTGGGGAGGGGCAACCTAAACTGGGATCTGCGCAGCGAGATGTCTGTTTACATTAATTTTAGATTTCTGCATGTCAGTACTGTCGGGGAAACAGGGGGCAGGGATGGAGTTCCAGAGGCCATCAGCACGGGGAAAGAAGCTATTTGAGTAGAAGGCTCTCCGGCATCTGGGGACCTCCACAGTGAATGGATGGGATTTAGTTGATTGTCGAGTTGGTCTAGTGAATTTACGTCGAGGGGGGGGGGCACCAGAGTAGCCAATTCATCGTAGCATAATCCATTGAAGTATTTGTAAAACAAACACAAGGATGCAACATAGCGGCGATGGGACAGGGACTGGAGCTTGGTTGACAGTGAGGGACCTATTATGTTGGCGACTCTTTTTTGGACCTTGTCAAGGAGGGAGAGACTAGTAGATGATGCACCATCCCAGATGTGGCAACAATACTCCATGCATGGGCGGATGGTGGCTTTGTAGAGATACAGGATAATGTCAGATGTGAGGAGTTTATATATATATATATATATATATATATATATATATATATATATATATATATCTATATATATATATATATTATTTCATGTATCCACATAAAATTTTATGAAGAGATATAATTTTTTATGTATCAATTTTCAGTATTTACTTTAACAGTGCTCAATACGTGAGTAGAGCTAGGTAGTAAGGTATGAAAATATATTCATGGCAATTACGCTACATAGAGGCTTCCGCGTTTCATCCCCGTAGGGAATCGTCACGCTGAAAATAAATATATTTTCATAACTTTATAATATATATATATATATATATATATATATATATATATATATATATATATATATATATATATATGTAGAGAAAAATATATATATATATATATATGTAGAGAAAAAAAAAAAATATATATATATATATATATATATATATATATATATATGTAGAGAAATATATATATATATGTACAGAAAAATGTCATGCAAGTACAAATACATGTAGGGTTGACATATTGGGAGGAAAAAAAATAAAATAAAATAATGGCCACGACTGGGTGGACGTCCGTACTTGGTGGAGAAAATGAATGTTCCAAGTACGGACGTCCACCCAGTAGTGGCCATTATTTTATTTTATTTGTTTCCTCCCAATATGTCAACCCTACATGTATTTGTACGTGCATGACATTTTTCTCTCTGTATTATCTCACTGATGAAGTCTTATAAATAAAGACGAAACGTTGATGTACATATATATGTGTGTGTGTGTGTGTGTGTGTGTGTGTGTGTGTGTGTGTGTGTGTGTGTGTAATCATCAACATACAAACTGTTTCGCTGTATCACAACTCGTCAGTGTGACTAGACAGGCCAGTGCTTAAAACCAGGATATATATATATATATATATATATATATATATATATATATATATATATATATATATATATATATATATATATATATATATATATGAATAAATGCGAAAGTTTTTTTTTCCATCTATCCTAACTATATTAACATCAAAACAGGTTGTCCTTATTATATTCTATGATAAAACATAAGATTTTCTGGTTATAGGAAACGCACCATGTTTCCGTGACTTCGCGTCTTCAACGTTCGGGCAGGTCTCGGAAGCACCCGAGAGTTGACGAGGCGAAAACTGTCAAACGCTAAATTGAAGACTGGCAGACGATAATAACAAACCATAGTTAAACAACTGTTATTAATTAGATGTTTATTTATTTATTTTTGTCCAAGAAACCCTTGAAAATATTTGAGATGATTTTGTTTGATATTTTAAGCAAACGTTATTTTTGGGGCGGGGAGGTCAATTTTTTTTTTACATTTTTTATCAAGGTTTTTTTTTTTGACATTTTTTATCAATGTTTTTTTTTTACATTTTTCATCAATGTTTTTTTTTTACATTTTTTATCAATGTTTTTTTTTTACATTTTTTATCAATGTTTTTTTTACACTTTTTATCAATGGTTTTTTTTTACATTTTTTATCAATGTTTTTTTTTACATTTTTTATCAATGTTTTTTTTTTACATTTTTTATCAATGTTTTTTTTTACATTTTTTATCAATGTTTTTTTTCTTACATTTTTATCAATATTTTTTTTTACATTTTTATCAATGTTTATTTTACATTTTTTATCAATGTTTTTTTAACAACGAAATGTTTTAAAGCAAATGGTTTATTTTGTTCCAATTATTTTTTGTGTTTTTTTTCTTTTTATAGAAATTTCTGGTTAGGGTTAGTGTTTCTGGTTAGAGGTTAGGGTTGCAGCTGGTCCGAAAGTTTTCTTGTGTATTGGTTCTGTTGCTGGCAGAACTCAATTCTTTCGGAAAATTCAACGATGACAGAAGTTCATTTTTGTTATTGAATGCGATTAATTTCTTCGAAAAGTTATCGTCTGCTTGCTGTATCCTGATTGGCTAATGCCTGCTGCAACCTGATTGGTTAATAGATTCGTCAACTTTCAGGCGTCGTGCATTCCCTATAAGAGTATTGATTTACTCCTCTCCAGGAGTTAGGCACAAGGCCAGTTTTTATCTTACTCCCACAAGTAAGATGTGACCCAAGGTCGGGTCGGGAAAGTGGGGTTTAAAAATTGCCTGGGCAGCCCCGTCGGCATTCCCCGGCAGGGGCGCCTCAGGCAGTAAGCAATAAACTTAATACTCCCCAAAGAGGGGAGGCGAAGCCTGGGAGGGTGGACCTCCTAGAACTGCACAGGACAGACCCATAGACCGGCGTAAATCAAGCTCCGAAGGCCAAGACAATACCGGTCTATGGGGTGCAGTATCCATCGGAACAGATACTACACTTTGATCTTAGCCAAAAGGCCAAGAAATGGGAATCTAATACCGTATATATAGTAAACTGTAAACACCCTAAAACATATTTAGCTCTTCTTAATCTGTTTAATAAAAAAGGAATATTCTGTAATATACAGTTGTAATTTTGCATTGTCATATTTTGTTATTTTCGACGAGAGTAAAACGTCCTGTGCTGAGAACAGATACTACACTTTGATCTTAGCGAAAAACCCAATTTATTTATCTACCTCTCACAGCGGTAAGATGTGACACTAGGTCGGAAAAGTGAGATTTAAAAAGCCAGCGCCCGAGAATTTGAGCACTCTAGGCTACAACAAATTCCTATTATTATTATTTGATATGCTAATAACCATATCACATTGTAGTCTTAAGGGTAATATTTTATTATTAATATTATCATTATTTATTTACTTATATATATATAGTCCATGGTAAATGCCAGTATACTGAAATCATATGCCTTTAATAGGGTTAAGATGAAAATTCATATACACTAAATGTACGAAATGCAAAGAAATTCCCAAATTTTTACACTTTTATTGTCATTAAGGGTATGCGAGCACAACAGGGCTATTTATTTTACTGATAGGAATTTTTCTTCAGCGCACCTCACACACTTCATCCACTCATGCAAAGAGATTTATAATGTAGTGATTATTGCCATTAAGGATATGACTACATATCAACCAAACCATTCTATTATCACATCACTACAGTATAAATCATTTATTAAGGGCATATGATTTCAGTATATTGGCATTTATCATGTAATGTCACTACTTTTGTAAAGGCTATGCCTCAATACAATGGTCATTTTTAAGGTTTTTTAGAATTTTCTGGAAAACTAAGGTATATGGAAAACTGAAATTAAAATGCCATCAACTAGACCCTGGAACTTCTATCTCTGCCAAAAATCAGCTGAATCCATCAAATAGTTGATGAGATACAGGGTGGCACATACGTACGTGCACACAAATAACATGATTTCATGATTGAACTTTCTGGATCTCTGGGTTGCCTTGACTAATGATGCTGAAATTCTACACACTTATAGAACCTATCAAATAAAAATGTTGTGCAAAGTTTTAACTTATTTAGTTTATTGTTTTTTTAGTTATGATTGATCAAAGAAATGAGATTTCCAGCATAGGCCGTTTTTGAAGTCTATTAAGTGATAGAGCGCTCTTGCGCCTCCCTTAATTTTTGTCCCAATCCAAAGACAGAAACAAAAAATGAACAAGTTTCAAGGCGTCTAATTATTTTGATTACAATTATGGTGGCTACGATCGTTTCAGAGCAATTTATAATACAGTTATAATTAAAAAGAAAAAGACAATGCAGAAAAATGTTCCTGAAATTTAAAACAGATCTTCGGTCAGTTTAAAAAATAGTGCCAAAATCTACGTCAGAGCCGATTATAAGAAAGTGTTTGTGAAATAGAAATCCTTTTAGACTGAGGAAATTTTAATCATTGTTACAATGCAGAGTTCCCCTTTTAAAGGAGTGTGTTTTTTCACCGAATTGAAAACTGATATATCACCATAAGAGCTGTGTAAATGTGTGTTTGGGTTTGAAACCGACGGTACCGATGTTTTCTGATATTACACTTTTATTTTTTTATTTTTCTCCCACTAACCTATCCCCACACACACACACACGTTTTCCTAAAATAAGACTGGATTTTATGTCCTTCACATCTGCTTTTATGAATACTAGTGGAATCTCCACAGCGATTGGCTGGAACGGCATATTTTTAAAATTAAAAGAATAAAAATTCAGTCTGTAGCCAGATCCATAGCGTCCCTCCAGCTTCTGCCCGATGCTTGCAAATCTCCCTGACCTGAATTTGAGGTTTGGTTTGGTAGTTTTGTTTTACGGCATATCAACCCTTTTTGGGTTATTTAATGCCGAATCTGGTCATTATAGTAAAAGTTTTTATGCTTCAAGTTCTTTATATCTTCAAATGTTTAATCATCGTTTTTGGTTTGGTAGTTTTGTTTTACGGCACATCAACCCCTCCTGGGTTATTCAATGCCGAATCCGGTCATCATAGTAAAAGATTTATGCTTCAAGTTCTAAAAATAAAATAAAAAAGGGGAGGGAGAAAGGGAGAGGGGCTGTTGTTTTTGTTTTTGGTTTTGTAGAACATAATTAAGTTTTACAAAAAAAAAAAAAAAAAAAAAAAAAAAAAAACGTCAATGTAGGTGAATTTCGTCTCAGGGAGCCACAGGGCAGCCTGATCTGGTATCACCAGGCCTGAATTTGAATTTGAATTTGAATTTGGCATACTTTTTACTGTTTTCGGCACAAAAGTATTTTACAGGGGCAGGTCGTAAGGCTGAAGCCAAACCACTAACATTTAGGAAGTGCAGAGGTCTATGGTGGAGTTGCAGACCGATCGACATGGATTAACATTGGGGTCGCCATCAAGTTCAGGAACGGAGGTTCTAGTTTTGTCATGAAACTCGTACACCTAATGGTGCCATATCAACACCACCTGTCCACCTTTGTTCGGTGCATTAGCTGAAGCAGTGTACTGGGGTATGGCACTTTGAGATACACGTGAGAGATGAATTATAATTACACTTGTATAGTCAGTAATGGGTTGGGTAGTAAGGCAACAAAAAAAATCTCAATAAAATTATCCAGAAAATGATTAAATAGAAAATAAATACTACTCCCTGATTAGCTGTATTATCGGTGAACAAAGTCTGAATACGTATAAGGACGGTTGCTCGTCAGTAACAGAATCGGCAGCATGAACTGCAAGCAATCAAAATATGCCGTTCCAGCCAATCGCTGTGGAGATTGCACTAGTATTCATAAAAGCAGATTTGAAGGACAGAAAATCCAGTCTTATTTTACGAAAAATGTGTGTGTGTGTGTGTGTGTGGGAGATAGGTTAGTGGGAGAAAATTAAAAAATAAAAGTGTAATATCAGAACAACATCGGTACCGTCGGTTTCAAATCCAAACAAAGGGGACCTATAATTGGTCTCCTTTACCGGACTCTCTTCAGCCTCTGTTTATGTCCGAAAATGGCGGCTTGCGCGCTGTGTAAATGTTTGACCATATTTATATCCTCTGCTTTATTTTTATTATTTTAATTTAAAAATAAAAGTAAGGCATTTATATTATTTTCATTTTAAAATGAAAATTAAACATTTTTATTATTTTAATTTTAAAATGAAAATAAAGCATTTTAATTATTTTTATTTTTAAATGAAAATAAAGAATTTTCATTATTTTAATTTTAAAATGAAAAGTAAAACAGTTTTATTCTTTTAATTTTAAAATGAAAATCAAGCATTTTTATTATTTTAATTTTAAAATGAAAATTAAACATTTTTATTCTTTTAATTTTAAAATGAAAATCAAGCATTTTTATTATTTTAATTTTAAAATGAAAATAAAGCATTTTTATTATTTTAATTTTAAAATGAAAATTAAACATTTTTATTCTTTTAATTTTAAAATGAAAATAAAACATTTTTATTATTTTAATTTTAAAATGAAAATAAAATATTTTTATCATTTCAATTTAAAAATGAAAATAAAACATTTTTATTATTTTAATTTCAAAATGAAAATTAAGCATTTTTATTCTTTTAATTTTAAAATGAAAATAAAACATTTTTATTATTTTAATTTTAAAATGAAAATTAAACATTTTTATCATTTCAATTTAAAAATGAAAATAAAACATTTTTATTATTTTAATTTCAAAATGAAAATTAAGCATTTTTATTCTTTTAATTTTAAAATGAAAATCAAGCATTTTTATTATTTTAATTTCAAAATGAAAATTAAACATTTTTATTATTTTAATTTAAAAATGAAAATTAAGCATTTTTATTATTTTTATTTTAAAATGAAAATTAAGCATTTTTATTATTTTAATTTTAAAATGAAAATAAAGCATTTTTATTATTTTAATTTTAAAATGAAAATAAAGTATTTTTATTATTTTTATTTTAAAATGAAAATTAAACATTTTTATCATTTCAATTTAAAAATGAAAATAAAACATTTTTATTATTTTAATTTCAAAATGAAAATTAAGCATTTTTATTCTTTTAATTTTAAAATGAAAATTAAACATTTTTATTATTTTAATTTTAAAATGAAAATTAAACATTTTTATTATTTTAATTTTAAAATGAAAATAAAACATTTTTATTATTTTTATTTTAAAATGAAAATTAAGCATTTTTATTATTTTAATTTAAAAATGAAAATTAAACATTTTTATTATTTAAAAATGAAAATTAAGCATTTTTATTATTTTAATTTAAAAATGAAAATTAAGCATTTTTATTCTTTTAATTTTAAAATGAAAATAAAACATTTTTATTGTTTTAATTTTAAAATGAAAATTAAACATTTTTATCATTTCAATTTAAAAATGTAAATAAAACATTTTTATTATTTTAATTTAAAAATGAAAATTAAGCATTTTTATTATTTTAATTTCAAAATGAAAATTAAGCATTTTTATTCTTTTAATTTTAAAATGAAAATAAAACATTTTTATTATTTTAATTTTAAAATGAAAATTAAGCATTTTTATTATTTTAATTTAAAAATGAAAATAAAACATTTTTATTATTTTAATTTCAAAATGAAAATTAAGCATTTTTATTCTTTTAATTTTAAAATGAAAATCAAGCATTTTTATTATTTTAATTTTAAAATGAAAATTAAACATTTTTATTATTTTAATTTAAAAATGAAAATTAAGCATTTTTATTATTTTTATTTTAAAATGAAAATTAAGCATTTTTATTATTTTAATTTTAAAATGAAAATAAAGCATTTTTATTATTTTAATTTTAAAATGAAAATAAAGTATTTTTATTATTTTTATTTTAAAATGAAAATTAAACATTTTTATCATTTCAATTTAAAAATGAAAATAAAACATTTTTATTATTTTAATTTCAAAATGAAAATTAAGCATTTTTATTCTTTTAATTTTAAAATGAAAATTAAACATTTTTATTATTTTAATTTTAAAATGAAAATTAAACATTTTTATTATTTTAATTTTAAAATGAAAATAAAACATTTTTATTATTTTTATTTTAAAATGAAAATTAAGCATTTTTATTATTTTAATTTAAAAATGAAAATTAAACATTTTTATTATTTAAAAATGAAAATTAAGCATTTTTATTATTTTAATTTAAAAATGAAAATTAAGCATTTTTATTCTTTTAATTTTAAAATGAAAATAAAACATTTTTATTGTTTTAATTTTAAAATGAAAATTAAACATTTTTATCATTTCAATTTAAAAATGTAAATAAAACATTTTTATTATTTTAATTTAAAAATGAAAATTAAGCATTTTTATTATTTTAATTTCAAAATGAAAATTAAGCATTTTTATTCTTTTAATTTTAAAATGAAAATAAAACATTTTTATTATTTTAATTTTAAAATGAAAATTAAGCATTTTTATTATTTTAATTTAAAAATGAAAATAAAACATTTTTATTATTTTAATTTCAAAATGAAAATTAAGCATTTTTATTCTTTTAATTTTAAAATGAAAATCAAGCATTTTTATTATTTTAATTTTAAAATGAAAATTAAACATTTTTATTATTTTAATTTAAAAATGAAAATTAAGCATTTTTATTATTTTAATTTAAAAATGAAAATAAAACATTTTTATTATTTTAATTTAAAAATGAAAATAAAACATTTTTATTATTTTAATTTAAAAATGAAAATAAAACATTTTTATTATTTTAATTTAAAAATGAAAATAAAACATTTTTATTATTTTAATTTAAAAATGAAAATAAAACATTTTTATTATTTTAATTTCAAAATGAAAATTAAGCATTTTTATTCTTTTAATTTTAAAATGAAAATCAAGCATTTTTATTATTTTAATTTTAAAATGAAAATTAAACATTTTTATTATTTTAATTTAAAAATGAAAATTAAGCATTTTTATTATTTTAATTTAAAAATGAAAATAAAACATTTTTATTATTTTAATTTAAAAATGAAAATAAAACATTTTTATCATTTTAATTTTAAAATGAAAATAAAACACTTTTATTCTTTTAATTTTAAAATGAAAATAAAACATTTTTATTCTTTTAATTTTAAAATGAAAATAAAATATTTTTATTATTTAAATTTAAAAATTAAAATGACGAATTTTCATTATTTTCATTTTAAAATGAAAATTAAACATTTTTATCATTTCAATTTAAAAATGAAAATTAAGCATTTTTATTATTTTAATTTAAAAATTAAAATAAAACATTTTTATTCTTTTAATTTTAAAATGAAAATAAAACATTTTTATTCTTTTAATTTTAAAATGAAAATTAAGCATTTTTATTATCCAACTTCCTCAATAGGCATAGTCTGTTAATGACGAGCAACACCAGCGGACAATCATGAATTGACTTGGCTTTACGAGCACCTATCCATCCCAACTATTTGTGGAAATAACCTTTAGCCTGCTCTCGGCCTGCCAAGCCAACAGGGCATCCGATGGAACTTCCTGATATTTGCATATTGGTTTTGAAAAAGTTAATTTTATTAATTAAGTATTAATTTTGGACAGGCCAGAGAAATCCTTTTAGACTGAAGCGATTTTAATTTTTGTCTCAATGCAGAGTTCCCCTTTTGAAGGAGTGTTTTTTTTTCACCGAATTGAAAACTGATAGTGTGTCTATTGTGGACAGGCCAGTAAATAGGAGCGAAGGAAGACAACAACAAAACACGGAAGGAAACGTTGGCTTTTTGGCCAAGATCAAAGTGTAGTATCTGTTCCGATCGATACTACACAACACTGGTCCTGTGCAGTTCTAGGAGGTCCACCCTCCCAGCCTTTGCCTTCCCTCTTTGGGGAGGAGTAAGTTTATTGCTTACTGTCTGAGGCGCCCCTACCGGGGAATGCCGACGGGGCTGCCCAGGCAATTTTTAAATGGCCAGAGTGCTCACCTCTCGAGCGCTGGCTTATCTAATCCCACTTTCCCCGACCTTGTGTCACATCTTACCTTGTGGGAGGAAGATAAATAAATAAATTTTAAAAATCTTTTTAAAAAAGAACACGGAAGGAAATTGAATTGACGACCGCAAAAGGTCGTATTTTGCTTCGATGCTTTTTTGTCAGATTTATGACACCCGACAAAAAACAAAAGCAATCACCCTCGGTCAGCTTTGAATTGGGGATGGTAGGGGTAGGGTTAGGGTTTAACGGGGTTGATCTCGCAAAATTTGTGAAAAGTTTGTCAATGTCAAAATTGATATGTCTGCCAAACACGTCATAAAATTGGCGGGTTTTCTTGTAGTATCCGACAGCCATGAATTTGGCGGGAAGCAAGAAAAATTGACAGTAAATAAAATAAATATGTACTCGATATATGTCCGTTAAAGAAACGTACTTACACACACAGATATATATATATATATATATATATATATATATATATATATATATATATATCGTACATGTATTGTATTAGTTTCTGTAAATGTAAATCCGCAGAAACTCAAGTGTTTATAAAAAGTGCTCAATAACAAGTAGAGCGGTTTATAAGTATAAATTTTTATTTATACAAACATTATTGGTTACATATGTGCATACATATTTCGGTTGCACTTTTCCCAGAAAGTCAACCTTATCAGACCAAGAATATTTCTCGAAAATTCTTGGTCTGATGAGGTTGACTTTCTGGGAAAAGTGCAACCGAAACATGTATGCACATATGTAACCAATAATAATTGTATAAATAAAAAATGTATACTTTTATATATACATATATATATTGTATAATTAGGCAACATTCCTTCTTTTATACATATCTGGTTGAACAGGAGTGCCAACTTCTGTTTATTCTTTTTTTGATCCAATCTTTCTATTCGTCGAACAATAGATCTTATACTGTCAACCATGGAGTGTAGGAAATCTCCATATTTCACGCAAACGTTTTCGACCATCATTGGTCGTCTTCAGGCGGATAATTGATCAATGCAAAATAAAATTGGTGAATTTATTAAGAAGACGTTTCCATGTGATTAAAAACGTATATATATTAACGAAGATATTTTTTTTCATAAAATATTTAGAAAACCTTGCACAACGCAAATTATTTGTTTTTAAAAATAAATTATTTATTCATCTTAAAAACATTTTTTTTTTTAATATAAACTTGAGTACTTTCGGTAAATCTACCATCTTCAGAAGGATATTTCTTCTTTTTCTTTTTTTCTTTCTTCCTCTTGGTTGAGACATTAAAGGAAGGATGATAGTAATCCGACGTAATGGGAAATGAAAAAGGAAAAACCAAGAGATATTTTGTTTTTATATTCATCAACGTTTCGTCTTTATTTGCCACTGACTTCTCTCGGCCCAGACCTTGGTCCAGCGCTCTCAGTAGCCACGGCTACTACTTTTTCTCATCGACCCATCATGTCAACCCAATATTTCGATGTACTTGCATGACATGTTTCTTAAAATTATCATCTTGAGGAAGTCTTACAAATAAATATATAAAAAAAAACATCTTTTGGTTATTCCTTTTTAATTTACCATATATATATATATATATATATATATATATATATATATATATATATTCAATAATATTTTAATAAATAAATATTAAATATTTAAATACCTAGAGACATCGATGTTTCATGCTAACGCAATCTTCAGTCTAGGAACTAATTCCCGACGGTCGGTGGGCGCGAACCCCGAACACAAATCGCCACTGATTCGTAGTCGGTGATCTT
>OY744554.1:5837939-5847939 GCA_963556195.1 Sepiola atlantica | reverse complement strand
AATTTTCTGAAGACGTTCTACACGTACGAAACCGGTCAAAAAATCTCTTGTTTTTTGTTTTTCTCCTGCACTTTGACTTGTTTTCCGTCTGTCATCTTTTCACACATTTTGTCCATCACAACACTTCATTTTCATGAATTATCGTGTACCTTACCCCATAAATATATATATATATATATATATATATATATATATATATATATATATAATTTATTTAGATACTGTATATTACATATTTCAGCAATGTACCGTGGTTTCATCCAAAAGGGCAGATTTAGACATCTTTAGTAAATTTCCGTGCCCAGTGGAATCATCGGCAAGCTGAAACGATTGTAGTCACTCCCGACAGGGAATGGTGTCAACAATGACAGAAAAACAGTGCATCTCTGAGGGCGTCCCCGAAAAAATCCGGTGCGGGATAGTGATTAACTAAGGCTCAAGGGAGGCCTTCATTTCATTCCCTAGGAGGTTTTATTTATTATTTATTTATCTGTTAGCAAGTTTTATTTATTTAGTTATTTATCTGTTTTTTTTTGTAATGTTATAATTATACCTGAAAAATTCGAAAGGAGCGGCCATATAGTTTGCCGTTTGGTTTGTGGAATTAGGGTGCACTTTTGTTGTCGTTTTTGGTTAATTGTTCTATATAGTGTTGGAAAGCATGATGCAATAATGTTTTTATGGACTTAACGTGTTTGTTAATTTAGTTTATTGAATTGGTGTTTTCGTATTTTCTAGATCTTAATGGGAAGTGGTGTTTCGTTGATATGTGCCGTTTATAACCAGTAGTGTTGAAAAGATGTCTAAATCTACCCTTTTGGATGAAACCGCGGTACATTGCTGAAATATGTAATATACAGTATCTAAATAAATTATATTAGCTCTCTTATATGATCGAGCACTTTATTCGATTACTTTTCATATACAACCTGACACTCTCTCTCTCTCTCTCTCTCTCTCTCTCTATATATATATATATATATATATATATATATATATATATATAATTTCGACACTTGGTTATTGGGGAAATGGTAGTTTATCAGTACCATTGGAGAGCCATGAATATTATAACTGTCCTGTTTTTAAATCTCCGAAACAGTTACATGGTAAACAGCTGATGATCCCCCGTGTTAATATTAGACGCTTCAGGTCTCCTGTTTTTGTTTCACTCTTAGATACTTAACTTTTTTATTTTTTTATTTACTTATTTTTTTATTTATTAATTTTCCAATGAATGTTAAGTCTGCAATATCTTGGATTTAGTTAGTTTCTCTGGGAATTTAAACTGCATTTGACTTCTTTCTTTTTTTTTTCTAAATGACTCAAAGCTTCTTTAGACTATATATATATATATATATATATATATATATATATATATATATATATATATATATATATATATATATATAGGCAGACAAAGGTAGATAGATAGATAGATAGATAGATAGATAGATAGATAGATAGATAGATAGTTACACAGAAAAATAAAAGACTGATATAGGTAAATACATAGACAGATGGATGAAGAGGGATGGAAAAGGGGATAGTGATAGAAACAGAGAGAGAGGGAGGGGGAAACTAAGGCGTAAGACGTAAGAGAAAGCGAGACCACTTCAGAGACAAATGAAAGAGACGACAGAGGTAGAGATGGTCGACAGAAGGAGACAATCGTTTCTTCACTCATTGACATTCGATTAAAAATCAAAGCTTTTGATCGGCCCGCCTCGGAGAAGCAATTGTTTTAATCATTGCGCAAACAGAAACGAACAAAAAAAGCTGGAAAAAAAGAAGAAGAAAAAAATGGAGGACACGAAAAATAAACGCCATTTTGCCGTAAACGCTATCAAGTCTAAAAATGTCGATTTCATTTGAGCTTCCATCGTGAATAACATCAAAAAATCTTTCCGAGATTTGCATCAGCGCAAGTGTACATTCGTTGGTCATTTTGTACTAAGGCAGGCACAAGGACAGTTGCATAAATGATTAGAAGGTTATAACAAACGACCCGCTATGAAAAAATAGCGGAATATCAAACGCACACACACGACCATATATATATATATATATATATATATATATATATATATATATATATATATATCAAGGTTTGCGCGAGAGCGGTATATCCCTTAATAGACTTCAAAAACGGCCTATGCTAGAAATCCCATTTCTTTCATCAATCATAACTAAAAAAAACAATAAACCAAAGTAGTTAAAACTTTGCACAACATTTTTTATTGATAGGTTCTATAAGTGAGTAGAATTTCAGCATCATTAATCAAGGCAACCCAGAGATCCAGAAAGGTCAGGCATGATTTTCTGTTATCCGTGTGTACGTACGTACGTATGTGCCACCCTGTATCTCATCAACTATTTGATGGATTCAGCTGATTTTTGGCAGAGATAGAGGTTCTACGGTCTAGTTGATGGCATTTTAATTTCAGTTTACCATATACCTTAGTTTTTCAGAAAATTCCAAAAAACCTTAAAAATGACCATTGTATTGAGGCATAGCCTTTACAAAAGTAGTGACATTCCATGATAAATGCCAGTATACTGAAATCATATGCCCTTAATAGGGTTAAGATGAAAATTCATATACACTAAATGTACAAAAGCAAGGAAATTCCCAAATTTTTACACTTTTATTGTCATTAAGGGTATGCGAGCACAACAGGGCTATGTATTTTAACTGGTAGGAATTTTTCTTCAGCGCACCTCACACACTTCATCCACTCATGCATAGAGATTTATACTGTAGTGATGTGATAATCAAATGGTTTGGTTGATATGTAGTCAGACGAACATGTGCCAGGTTTTCTTTCAGTGATGTCGCAATTGAGTGCTATTAGAAAATGAACGCTATAGAACATATTAATTGAGATGGTCAAATAGAGGGGGGTCAGTATACGTTGAATTAACATTGGAAACTGATCCCCTTCCTAAAATGTAAAATATTTGAATTTCTTTTCCAAAAATCCCGGAATTCTCTAGCAGCCTGATAGGTAAGTGTACACCGAAAAAAGAAAAAAAAACTGGTCAGTAAAAAGTTGTGAAAAACGGACTGTGGGAAAAGACGAACATGTGCCAGGTTTTCTTTCGGTGATGTCGCTAAGAGCTCTGAGACAGACTCCACTAGAAACTGAACGCTATAAAACATATTTACCCATATAGAGATCATCCCGAAGGTTTACTATCGATTTTCCAAGCACCCTAAGCCTAACTCTAACCCTAACCCCAACCCCAACCCTAACCCTAACCCCAACCCCAACCCAAACCCCAACCCCAACCCTAACCCTAACCCCAACCCAAACCCCAACCCCAACCCTAACCCCAACCCCAACCCAAACCCAAACCCCAACCCCAACCCTAACCCCAACCCAAACCCCAACCCCAACCCTAACCCTAACCCCAACCCAAACCCCAACCCCAACCCCAACCCTAACCCTAACCCCAACCCCAACCCAAACCCCAACCCCAACCCCAACCCCAACCCCAACCCAAACCCAAACCCAAACCCCAACCATAACCCTAACCCCAACCCAAACCCCAACCCCAACCCTAACCCTAACCCCAACCCAAACCCCAACCCCAACCCCAACCCAAACCCAAACCCCAACCCCAACCCTAACCCCAACCCCAACCCCAACCCCAACCCTAACCCCAACCCAAACCCCAACCCCAACCCTAACCCTAACCTGTCTCGAGAGATAGACATGATACGATGTAATCATTTACATTCTTCGATACGTAAAGCCAGATTAAGCAATAGTCTTGCAATGCTATTGGCATCGGATTTCGATTTGTCAATTGTCGAATCTGATGAGCTACAAATCGACTGAGAACGTGTAATTTCGATGACGAAATTGCACGTTGCTTCAGCGGAATATTTGATCAGCCTCGGAGAGGCGGAGAAATTTCCGGGAAGTGGTAAAACAAAATGGCGCGCAATGTCATCTCGATGGGATATTTCAGGACGATCGAAACGGGTAATTTGATCCACGCGCAATGGAACGCGTTCCGCCTATCAAAACAGTTAAAATGCAATTTGTAGTACGGCGGAAGGGGTCGAATAAGGTCGGTTTTCACATCACGACCGGAAACACAGATGCATTGTGGGAATGATTGGTTAAAAATGCACGATCGGAAGCGAGGTTTTAATAGAAATAATATAAGAGGGGATGCATTTCTGTATATTCATATTGAATTGTATTTAGTAGATGGTTTATATTACAAATATTATTCTATTGCGTATTGCCACATAAAAATAGACACACGCGCATATAAACGGGTCAATTAGGGAGAAGACGCTTGAGAGGTAGGGGAGAATTTGTATTTGAACACTCGGACATTTATGTATCTCATATAGAAAGATCAGGTAGGAAAAGAACATTTAATGAACCATTGATGGTAAACCCAAAAAGAAAAAGATATTGAAATCTGTGTGACTTCAAATCTTGGGAGGGGGGTGTTGTGGTGGCAACCACTCATTTGCATATACGAATAACGTTACACTATAAATGGCAAGCCTAGGTTGGCCTTAGTGTGTGTTACCTAAATGCCACCGGAAGTGACGCCGAAGAGCGTACATGTCCTCCCACCAAGACTCTCTGACTCGACACCTTCATTTGTACATACTGTAACTATACCTTTTCTTTAATACACTTATTATTGCATTCTCCTTGTTGTTTGCGTCTTCATTGTATTCCTCACTAATTATTGTTCAACCTTGCAACCACAACAATTAGGGAGAAGACGCTTGAGAGGTAGGGGAGAATTTGTATTTGAACACTCGGACATTTATGTATCTCATATAGAAATCAAGTATTAGCCCCAGAAAAGGGGTCTCTTGATATCTGAGAACTTCCTTACTGATAAAATGGAAACATATATATATATATATATATATATATATATATATATATATATATATATATATATATATACCATCCCATTATACGACCTTGTTGTCTCACCCTGCCGTTCTCCTGCTTCGATACAAGCCTTTTAACTTTAAATAAACATGAATCATGTTTCCTCCTCCCTCATGGTTTAAAATACTCCGACAGCTACCAATTTTTGTCCCTCACACACACCTTAGGCAGTTAATTTATTTTCTCCCACTGCTACCATCTTTTCATATACACACGCGCATATAAACGGGTCAATTAGGGAGAATACGCTTGAGAGGTAGGGGAGAATTTGTATTTGAACACTCGGATATTTATGTATCTCATATAGAAATCAAGTATTAGCCCCAGAAAAGGGGCCTCTTGATATCTGAGAACTTCCTTACTGAAGTAAAATGAAAACATATATATATATACACCATCCCATTGTACGACCTTGATGTTTCACCCTGCCGTTCTCTTGCTTCGATACAAACCTTTTAACTTTAAATAAACATGACCTATGTTTCCTCCTCCTTCATGGTTCAAATAACTCCGACCGCTATTAATTTTCCCCACACACACACCTTACACGGTTAATTTATTTTCTCTCACTGCTACCATCTTTTTGAGCTCATAACTTATCTTTTCATCGGCTTATATCACACACGCTCACTCCTCCTCTTTAATGGTTAAATAACTCCGACCGCCACCATTTCCCCCCCCCCACACACACTTTCCCACTGCTACCATCTATTTGTAGCTCATAATTTATCTTTTCATAAGCGGCCTTTATAAGCTTTTCTCCTCCTACTACCATTGTTTCAAATATTTTGTACTTTGTGTTATTTTCTTCAGACTAATCACCCTGAGGAAGTCTTGACATAAAGACGAAACGTTGATGAATACATAAATAATATTTTTAGTGTTCCTTCTTCATTTTCCATATATATATATATATATATATATATATTACAGAAGATCAGAACAACATCAGTACCGTTGGTTTCAAATCCAAGTAAAAGAGACCTATAGTTAATATCATATGCTGGACTATCTTCAGCCTCTGTTCATGTCTGTCTCCCCGGGAAATGGCGGCTCGCGCTTTACATGAATTCTGTACGATATTTCAATTTTGAACTTTATTTTCATTTTTGTTATTTTCTTTTTAATAATTCTACATTTCTACCCGCAAATTCTGCCGATATATACGTTTTTTTTCTTGAATCTGTGAATCTATGAATCGCCTTCTCTTTATTAAAAAATTAAATAATTATCCCGAACAGGGAAAAGATGAGAAAAAATTATAATTGTGAATTAATATTCGGTAAATCATAGAACTTCTTCTACTCAGCAATAAATGAACAAAAGAAAAACGTCGGGTTAGGGTTAAGGTTAAAATAAAATGTCTAAGAAAGATGAATCTTCAAAGATTTTCGATGAAAAAAATGGTAAATAAAATATATTAAAATATATAAAATATAAAAATATAGTAAATAAATTAAAATAGATTAATTTAAATAATTGAAAGTAATTAAAAATTATTAAATATATTTATAAGTAATTGAAAGTAATTAAAAATGATTGAAAGTTATTAAAAGTAATTGAAATTAATTACAAATTATTGACAGTTATTAAAAGTAATTGAAATTAATTACAAATCAAGGTTTTAAAAATAATTGAATGTAATTAAAAATAATTGAAAGTAATTTAAAATGTTTGAAAGTAATTAAAAATAAATAAAAGTAACTAAAAATTATTATCTCTCTCTCTACCTTTCTCTCTCTTTCTCACTCTCTCTCTCCCTCCCACCCACCGTCTCTCTTTCTCTCTCTCTCCCTCCCACCCTCACTCTCTCTCTCCCTCCCGCCCTCTCTCTCTCTCTTTCTCTCTCTCTCTCCCTCTCACCCTCCCTCCTTCTCTCCCCCTCCCTCTCTCTCTCCCTCCCACCCTCTCTCTCTCCCTTCTCTTTCTCTGTCTCCCTCTCTCTGTGTGTCTCCCTCTCTCCCTCTCTCTCCCTCTCTCTCTCTCCCTCTCTCTCCCTCCTACTCTCTCCCTCTCTCTCCCTCTCTCTCTCCCTCTCTCTTTCTTTCTCTCTCTCTCCCTCTCTCTCTCACTCTCCCTTCTCTCTCTCTGTCTCCCTCTCTCCCTCTATCTCCCTCTCTTTCTCTCTTTCTCTCTCTCTCCCTCTCTCTCCCTCTCTCTCTCCCTCTCTCTCTCCCTCTCTCTCTCCCTCTCCCTCTCTCTCTCCCTCTCTCCCTCTCTCTCCCTCTTTCTCCCTCTCTCTGTCTCTCCCTCTCTCTCCCTCTCTCTCCCTCTCTCCCTCCTACTCTCTCCCTCTCTCTCCCCCTCTCTCTCTCTCTCTCCCTCTCCCTTCTCTCTCTCTCCCTCTTTCTCCCTCTCTCCCTCTCTCTCTCCCTCTCTCTCTCTCTCTTCCTTCAACTATTTATAGTGCAAAACCTGGAATTTATGGAGCGAAAACTAAAGAGAATAAGATTTGTATATTTCTTTTCTATTTATCTTCCTCCCACAAGGTAAGATGTGACACAAGGTCAGGAAAGTGAGAAAGAACCAGCGCTCGAGAATTTGAGCACTCTGGCTGTTTAAAAAATGCCTGGCCAGCCCCGTCGGCATTCCTCGGTAGGGGCCCCTCAGACAGTAAGCAGTAAACTTACTCCTCCCCAAAGAGGGGAGGCAAAGCCTGGGAGGGCGCACCTCCTAGAACTGCACAGGACCGGCAACCCCCAATAGACCGGCGTAAATCCAGACCCAAAATAGCCCATAAGATGGTCGGAGGTTGATAAAGATTTCTTTTAAAATAAGCCGCTTTGCACACAAGCTGTCGGGTAAATATTAACCAGTCGTAGAAGTTGGTTGCTCTTCTTTTTTTTTTCGTAAGCAAAAGAGAAAAAATTAAATAAATTGTTAAAATTAAAAACAAAATAAACGATATTTTTGTGTGTAAAACAAATATGGTCGAGCAGCAAAAACGTGTAATCGCGTTTGAAGTCGCGTTTGAAATCGCGTTTGAAATTTGACGTCATGTCTAAACGAGAGTTTCTCATTTTACAACCGCTATTGTTTTTTATACTAATTAGTTTAAAGTATATATATATATACATATATATATATATATATATATATATATATATATATATATATATATATAATGTGTGTGTGTTGCGTTTAAAGATATGTGTGTGTGTTGCGTTTAAAGATATGTGTGTGTGTTGCGTTTAAAGATATGTGTGTGTGTTGCGTTTAAAGATATGTGTGTGTGTGTTGCGTTTAAAGATATGTGTGTGTGTTGCGTTTAAAGATATGTGTGTGTGTGTTGCGTTTAAAGATATGTGTGTGTGTTGCGTTTAAAGATATGTGTGTGTGTGTTGCGTTTAAAGATATGTGTGTGTGTTGCGTTTAAAGATATGTGTGTGTGTGTTGCGTTTAAAGATATGTGTGTGTGTTGTGTGTGTAAATGCATGCCTTTTATAGATACGCTTATTTGTATATATAGATATTCAAATCGAAAGTAGTGGCAAAAAAGAAAAAAGAATGGAACAAGAAACCCATGGATCATATTTATATCAATTTGACCGACACATTAGATGGACAATTCGGAAAATTTAAAAAAAAATTTTTTTAAAGTCGCATCAAACAAAACCACTCCGTGTTGTTTAATAATGTTTGCCTAAATGAAAATATGCTGCCTAAATACACACAATATATATATATATATATATATATATATATATATATATGTCACTATATATATATACATATACATATGTGTGTAAAATGAAAAAGGAAAGCCAAAAACTGTTATTTATGTATTTATCAACGTTTTGTCTTTATTGAAAGACTTCCTCAGGTGAAGAAAACAATGTAGAAAAAAATCATACAGAATATTAATTTTGATGTGTCAGATGTGTCCAGACTTCGGCATGGTTGTTGTATGTATATATATATATATGTATATATATATATATATACATACGTAGATTATTTGTTATTCTTTTGTTTTTAGCGATAGCGACCGATGTTTGTTTTTTTTAATTTTTCGTCACCCTGAGCGTTTTGTCTTTATTATTTTTAAGAATATGCAAATGAGCACATTTTTCTTTTTTTTTAATTCGCCATTAATCGGACGAGTCATCAACAAAATTGTTTTTTTAATTAATTAATTATATATATATATATATATATATATATATATATATATATATATATATATATATATATATATATATATACTTTTAACGTTATATGTGTAAAAAAAACTAATGGTCTTTGTAAAATGAGAAGGTTTCGCTTGGACGTGACATCAAATTTCAAACGCGATGTCAAACGTGATAACGCGTTTTTATTGGTCGGCCATATTTCTTTAAACAATTTATGTAATTGTTTTCTGTTTTTATTTTTTTTTCTTCGAAACATTCTGACTTATGTTTAGCGGGGCAGCTTATAACTAAAGCCGAATAGAAAACGGCAATTGTAAGAGGCATCTTCATTCGAATCTGACCATCTAATGAGCGACGGAACAGAAATAGAAAGACGCAAACACTATTATTTTTGTAATGATCTGTAATCCCCAGCATTGAAACCATAACTAGATTGAAGAAGTTGACCACAATCAGAGAACGAATAACTAATACAGATTTGGTATCTATCTGTCTGTCTGTCTGTCTATCTGTCTGTCTGTTTATCTGTCTGTCTGTCTGTCTGTCCGAATTTGAAACTTTTCTTTTAATTAATTCACGCTAAACAAGGCAAGTTGCAACTGTAGACGTAGGGCGCTATATTGAAAATTACGGTGAACATTTTAGGGGTCATCCTAAATTAGGAGCTGTGTAGCGAGATGCTTGTTCACATTAGTTTTAAATCTCTGCATGTCGGTACAGTCGGGGAAACAGGGAGCAGGGAGGGTGTTCCAACGTCCGGCAGCTAAAGGAAAGAAGCTATTCGAGTAGAATACATTGAAGTATTTGTAAAACAAGCACAAGCATGCGGCGATTGGACACACATAATATATATATATATATATATATATATATATATTTTTTTTTTTTTTTTTTTTATTTTATTCCATTAGTTGCGACAAAACAGGTTTT
>OY744554.1:5812939-5832939 GCA_963556195.1 Sepiola atlantica | reverse complement strand
GCGCGAAAACGGTGACGTTCAAGCCAAGACAAATAATCGCTTCGCCATTAATGAAATCACGACGCGTTTGTTTTGCTGTTTTTTTTTTGTTTTTTGGGGGGTTTTGTTTTTTTTTATGTTAACATTGTCGGCGTTGACATGTTTCTATCA
The DNA here is from genome assembly GCA_963556195.1 of Sepiola atlantica. Classification (NCBI taxonomy): domain Eukaryota; kingdom Metazoa; phylum Mollusca; class Cephalopoda; order Sepiida; family Sepiolidae; genus Sepiola; species Sepiola atlantica. Next base: position 5,832,789 of record OY744554.1, on the reverse strand, counting down.
ATGCGTTTATTGTGTGGACAAAATTCTTTTTGTAGCGATAATTTAGTAATTTATTTAATTATTGTATTTTTAGACAAGTCCTTGCACCTGTATAAGAGGTTCAGTCCGTCTCACTCTCGCTTGATCTATCACGCATCGATTTCAAAACGGAATTTTAATCGCTGAACGCGGCGCCCAAATCAACTGATATTCAGTCTTTGGTTTTTTGGGGTTTTTTTGTAAGACATTCGCAGCAAGAACTCGTTTCCTTAAAGAACGGAAAAAAGTATTCACTTTCTCTATTCATATGTTCTAATTCAAGGCATTTAATTCTTAACATTTTGGTAAACATTTTTGGCACTTCTGCATTCTTTATGAACCCGCAGATTTTCTGTCCTTCTACTGAAAATAAAGGGAAGTAATTCAACCGGAAGTGACTTATTTACAACCTAAAAAAAATGCAAGACTGATTTGTTTTTGGGTAACAAGAAACAATTAACAATTGTTTTTTTTTATTATATGAATTAAAAATTTTATAAATAAAAATGTAAAGTTTTGATTGGGGTGGGGGGGAATGAATTTTTTGGTCAACATTGATTTTGCTTTTATTTTTTTTAAATATATTGTAGTTGAAAAGTTTTGTTTGGTGAGATTTTTTTTATCTAAATGAAAAGTTTTCATTGGGGGGGGGGCTGTATTTTTTTGTCCTTTTTCTTTTATTGAACAGGATAAAGTTCTGCAATTTGATTTATAATGGCTTCCATGGGGTTAGCAGAAAACTTCTGCCGCCACATAAATTCCATTAAGTAAGACTCCACCATTTGCGTGTGGGTGCCACATTCTATTTTCTAACGCATTTTGGCCTTTTGCCACATGTTTTCCACATGATTTGTTGTGGCACCTGTGGATGGCGATGTGCCTGTAAAAAATCGATTGTTTTTTGCGTCTGGTTCATTAAATTACCAATGTCGCGAAGATTCAACTCATTTAACTCCATTTTCTAAAAACTAAATTCTACTTCAACTCCCGGTAAATTCAACTTCCGGTGAATTCTGAATGAATGGTACTTGGAGAAAAAAAACGGAACTCTTCAATTTCGATTTCTTAATCGGCTGCGGGTTCATAAAGAATGCAGAAGTGCCACATTTTTTTTAAGAATACCCCAACATGTTGCGACTGCTGATGGAGAAGTCTCTCAAGGTGTTACTGTTGAATACTGTGTACCCGGGTTTCGCCGCTACTGGCTCATTTTTTCTCGGCCGATGACGATAACACGTGGACGCCGGACTTATGGTTTTAAAGGTGTTATATTTAAAAACAAGACACGTACTTTAGACCTTTTACCCCCTGGATTCTATCTAATTTCGCCGCACCTGAAGATGTGGTCTTTGGAGTTTAACTTTGAATCCTCTCATTTCTTTTGCTCGTGCGTTTTAACGACCTACCTATCTACAAATCACTTTCTTCGCTGGACTTTTTGACACCGGACTTTTTTTGCAATCGGACATTTGTTTTTTTCCCCACGATCTTTATTTTACGTTTTCAAATTTTAAATCTTGGCCTTTGCCAACTTATCTATCCCAGCCATTTCCTCTGATGATAAGATTTTGATCTTTGAAAAGCCTGGCTTAAGGAAAAAATTCTGCTCTGATTTAATTCGATGTAATTTTAATGTCTATTTTTCTTTTCGTTTCAGGTGAGTGGCAGATTCCATTTCTCTTCTTGATTTAAGGTAAATTCTTTGGTTTGTGATTTCAATCTTTGTTTCATCTTTAAATTATTTCAGAAGAATTGCGTGTCTTCACGTGTTTCTCTTTGGACAGCAAATTTACAAAAGCAACACAAGGTCCCCACTGCTCATTGTTACGTTCTCAACCTTACGCCATACATGAAGCAACTACGTTCACGTAATCACTACGGTAGCATTAATGTTCACAAATTGCTCGACATTCTTCTTGTGCGCGCCTCCACGTGATCCTTCCAGACCGACGTAATTAAAACTCTTTTCGTACCTTCAAAACTGAGAATCAGCCGTATTAAAATCAGTCTCCTTTTTTATACTTTCAAATTGATTAAGTCGAGAAAAAACCGACGGATGACAGAGCAGTTGTATTCCACTTGATCTTCGTTCCAAATCACTGAACATTAGAGGAGGAGAACATAGAAAGATAGATAATCACTAATTAATCATATTTTGTCAGCCCATATACTTTTACACATACACGAGCTACGTGCTCACACATGGACTCTTCTCTTCTCTCTTACACTCTCTCTCTCTCTTTGAGCCATGTGACGTCATATCCATTTCTATCAATTCCCGCAGTATACCAATCCTCAACTCGGGTTCATTAAGTTGACCCCGGCTGACCTTTCATTTCATTTCATTTCATTCTTACTTAACCATTTTATATACTAGTGGGTCTGCTCGCCTAATATCTAACAAAAGTTGAAAAATTGTTATTCATACTTTGGCTGTGCACGCCTACGCCATGATACTCCCAGACTGAGAGAACACCGTGCTGTGATTAAAGCTCCTTTAATACCTTTAAAAAGACTAAATGAATAAATTTATGTTAGAAAAAAACACATCGTTATTTGGCTTTCTAAAATTCAAACTTAAAACGATGTTTCGAAGTGCAATTTTTTTGTTTCATTAATATATATATAGTTGTACGTATTTCAAAAATATCTCTAAGAATGAGGGAACACCGTGTTGTAATTGAAGCGTATGACCTACCTCCAAAAAGACTTACTCGAGTCAAAACTGATAGAAGACAGTGGGCATTTATTCAACGTGATCTTTGTTTCATCAAGTTGATCTCTGTTCTAACGCTTCGACTGTCCAATTTCCTGTCATTTTTAATCTATTATTAAATCTAGATTATATAATAAAAGGATCTACCCGTTCAATGTCTAACATTTTCTCATCTCTACTTTCACTTATTCCCTTTCTAAGTAGCAGAGGGATGCACTAAAATCAATGGTATATTTTGACGTCCTCAAAATCACAGCAAACGGTTACGAAAAAATATATAATTTCCCATGAAATTGGGAAATCTAGATTAAAGTTGACAAATTATTATTCAAACCTTGGCTGCTGTTCGCGCCTCAGGGAATTTCATGCTGTAATTAAAGCTTCTTTCATATCTTAAAAAAAAACTAACTCCGGACAAAACTGATAGAAGACAGCGAAACATTTCTTCAACGTGATCTTCGTTCCAAATCCTGACAAGTAGAGACGGGGTTAAAAAAAAATTAAATATGTGAGATACGATTTCTTAACAAATAGATAACGCCGTCAAAAATTGTATAGGCATCACAGTGCATATTATGTCGTTTCCAGCTGTTTCAAGACGATGTCTATTTTTAGCTATATAAATTGCTGATAAGTGCCGTATTTACATTTCACAAGTTGTGAAAAGCGTTGATAGAATTCCAATAAAATATTGTGAGTTGTGGATCGATTTGACAAAAATAAACAGAAGTGACTTACGAATTACATGACATAATATGCGCTATGATGTGTGGATAATTAAATACTTCAACGAGATATTTAACCTTGGAGTTACTCTTGTGGATTTTGTATGTTTGGGTGTGAAAATGCCTTTTTCTTGTACATCATTATTGGGGGTTTTTCCTGCGTACAAATGATAGAAGACAGCGGGCATTTATTCAACGTGATATTCGTTCCAAACCACTGACAATTAGCGGGGTTACAGAGTAATCGAAATTGCTAATTAATTATTTCTTGTCAGCCCATATCATTCCATGTCCGTTTCTAAACGGGCTATGTTTTTCTAACACTCGCTACCTTCGAGTATTGATTTACTCCTCTCCAGGAGTTAGGCACAAGGCCAGTTTTATCTTACTCCCACAAGTAAGATGTGACCCAAGGTCGGGTCGAGAAAGTGGGGTTTAAAAATTGCCTGGGCAGCTCCGCCGGCATTCCCCGGTATGGGGCGCCTCAGGCAGTAAGCAATAAACTTACTCCTCCCCAAAGAAGGGAGGCGAAGCCTGGGAGGGTGGACCTCCTAGAACTGCACAAGACAGACCCATAGACTGGCGTAAATCAAGCCCCGAAAGCCAAGACAATACCAGTCTATGGGGTGCAGTATCCATCGGAACAGATACTACACTTTGATCTTAGCCAAAAGGCCAAGAAGTAATGTGACATCATATCGGATTGTAGTACACATTTTTTCTTTGTAAATCATTATACATCTCGGCGGACAGCTAAACATTTAAACCAACCGCGCATAACAGAAATGTCTTAACTTATTTGCCTTTGTCTTGAAAAGACCAAGATTATAGGTAGGAGGAAAACAGTCAGCAGGAAGAGAGTTCCACAAGCCTACAGTTCTTGGAAAGAAGCTACTAGAATAGGAAGCTGTATTACAATGAGGTATCAACACAGCGAATTAGTGGAGACCAACGAGTCAAACGAGCTGAAACAAAAGAAGCGGGGAATAGATCACATGATTCTGAAGAACACATGTCTTAATAGTATTTATAGAAAAGACTGAGACTAGCAACATCACGTCTTATCATGAACCCTAAAATGTGACAGAGATTATATATAATTAGATGATTTGCATCAGTCGTTGAACCAGTCGGCCTGGACAGGGGCGACGGTCGCAGGCCTGACGGGATGACTGTGTTTGCTTTCCGAGCCGGAAAGCCGCTGATCTGGGACGCCACTTGTCTAACTCCTTTTCACCAGCAAGGATTGCGGAATCGTCGGTGAAGCCCGGCCGGGCGGCTCTACTCGCCGAAACAAGGAAGCGCGGAAAATATAGCTCGCTCACTGACCGTTTCATCTTCCAACCAATTTCAGTGGAAAAGTCGGGTGTGCTTGGCCCCGAGACTGTTCAATGTTTTCAGGATATTGGACGAAGGATTTCAACGTGAGTCAGCCTGGTTGTTCCAACGCATCTCCCTGGCTTTTGTTGGTGGGAACGCTATGCCAGTAACGGCGGCGTCACTTCCGTTCTAATCGTCATCTATTGACACTCTTTTTCTTTCTCTGACAATTGTTTCAAGCCTTATTGTGTGTTTGTTTTTTCTTTTTTCTCTTTATGGAATAATTGTACGTGAGTAACCAACCTTATATCATAAATAAAATGTGGATCTTGAAAAATAAAAATAAATAAAAATAAATAAAAATTAGATGAAAGTAGAATAAAAAAAAGGGAAATAACCCCTGATTAAAAAATCGAAGGTTACTTCTCTTGATTTTTAAATTAATTTTTTTTTTTCTATTTAGAAGTAATTTTTAATAAAATAGGAATATTTTTCGTATTTTTATTTTTTTTCTTGCATTTATTATTTTTTTTTTTTTACTCTAATTTTATTCGCTTTTTTTGTGTTTTACTTTAATCGTGATAAGAAAAAGCTTACGGGAGAACTTCAGTGATGCACTGCTATCATGGCCGATTTCGAGTTTCGCATCGTATCGGCTGAGGCGGCAACTCCGACCTGACTCCGGACGCGCCAGGCCGCCTTCGTTGAAAGCTAGTGTTACCTGGCCCCTGCTTGGGCCGCGGCGGTTCTCGTTTTGTATACTCGTCCCGGAACGGGCCGTGGCAGTTCTCGTTTAATCACTCGTCATTTTTAACACCATAAATCATATAATTTGCATACCTTTAAATTTCTCGCACCTTCAATCTTTCCTCGACGCGTGGGGGGGTGCGTCGTCTAGTGGTTCAATTCTTTCTTTCTGCCGTGAACCACCCCGCTGCAACACAAAAGCTTCATGACCGACTCAGAAGACAAACAATCTTTTAAACTTAAGTTCTGTTTTATTTCAGGCGTTAGTTATCTATCGGCTTGGCGATATTCACCAACGTCGAGAGAGAGAGAGAGAGAGAGAGCAAATTACTGCTTTCGTAATTACTTATCAATTAAGTCCTTAACCATTCGTGGAGGGGGGGGGAAAGAGATCTCTCGCCTGTATTTTCTTAGGGAATTAATTCCCCTAATTATGTTGCAAACTACATCATAAAAATCACGTCTGATAGGCTCGCCTCCAAAACCCAGACTTCCAAAAGCCCGTGACGTCACAGAGCCCCTATGCGCAGGTGCATTCGTCACCGCGAATTTCCTTTGAGCCCCCGACCTAAAAGGTCTCATCAAAATGGTGGCCTGTCACGTCTGTGAGCTCCAACCGTGAGAACAGCCCTACTCTGCACTCGACTGTACGGGTCAACCCGCACTAAATCGCGCAAGCCAAACCAACGATTTCCAACAGATACGTCCACCTCAAGATGCGTCCGTTCCCACAGGGCCATTATTCAACACTATTGCAAAAGAAAAAGAAAAAATTGAAAAACTAGAAACATATGTTTTGTAGGTATTAAACATTAGGTTAGAGTTAAACATGTAGGTATTAAACATTAGGTTAGAGTTAAACATGATGCCGATATTTGAAAGAAAACAGTAAAAGTATTAATATTTATTAATTCGTAGCGAAGAGAGAAATAAAATGGAAAGGGGTATATTTCGCGAGCAGAAGGAGACTAATTTTGGATTTTGTCTTTTGATTTTTTTAAATATTTAACTGAAAGCAGCATCCTCTATTTAAACCGTAGCTGTATAGGGATAGAAGACGAGAGAGATACAAAGATATGTAGATATAGCGAGCAGAAAGAGACTAATTTAGAATTTTCTCTTTTTTTTTTACTTAAACTGGCGTTGCAAACTCACTTTTTTCTGGTGGAAATAATCTAACCCAAGCTCAATGGATGACCGAATGGGTAACATTGCTCATTAAGCGCGACTAATAATGCAATTTTCTGCATCTTAATCACTTAATAAGTGAAACAATCGAAATAATAGTAAGCAAAAAACAACGAACGCTGCAATCACCAATAAAAATAATTACATAAAAATACATTATATATATATATATATATATATATATATATATATATATATATATATATATATTACTATTTCACGTATCCACATAAAATTTTATAAGGAGATATAATTTTTTATGTATCAATTTTCAGTATTTACTTCAACAGTGCTCGATACGTAAGTAGAGCAAGTAGTAATTTGTGAAAATATATTTATGGCAATGAAGCTACACAGAGGCTCCCGCGTTTCATACCCGGGGGGAATCTTCAGGCTAAAATGCATGGAGTTATTTTTGCGTGAGTGTTTTAATATACACGGCAGATTCGTTGTTGTTCTTTTAGCCAATCGTTGGGCTTCCCGCGAACAAAGGTCTTGTTGGTGTTACTTCCGATATCCTGTTCTATTGTTCTGTTTCCTATAGATTAGCCTATATCCTGTTTCATATATATATATATATATATATATATATATATATATATATATATATATATATATATAGAGAGAGAGAGAGAGAGAGAGAGAGAGAGAGAGATTAAATACTTTAATATTATAAGTTTTCGATTTTTCTTTTTCTGCCTGTTCTACTTCATTGAAAACGCAGGATATATAACTCTGTGTTGTATTGTTTGTCTTAATGATGATGAAACGGACCGTAAAGAATTGGATCTCTTTAAGAATAAATAAGGACATGGGCACTGGAATGTAATTCTATATTGTTTATTTATACCTGCTCTATTAAGCTTAAACCTCGTTATTCTGACTATAAATAATAAATGTGAATACTTACATATATATATATATATATATATATATATATATATATATATATATATATATATATATATATTTTTTTTTCGCTTAAGAAATCAAACTCTAACTTCACACCCCTTCGAACATAATCACGCACTTGTAACTTTTCAATACTTTAGACGCTCCTTTTTTCTTTTTTTTATTTTCAAGTTGTATGAATTAAAAATAAAAATGAAATTAAATAAATAAATTAAAATTAAAATTTAAAAAAATAAAATAAAATAAATAAATAAATTAATAAAAATAAAAATAAATGAATAAATAGAATAAATAAATAAAATAAGAAGTAAAGACATACTCTTTTCCTCTCTTTACACTCTATAAATACATATTCTTTTTTCACACTAACACGCCTGAAGATGATTTGAGGATATCAAATCGAAAGTACTCGCAAGGAAGATGGAACAACAAAACTACAGAAACTTCATACACCAGTTTGATCGAAGTACGAAGTTGACCATTCGGAAGATGGAAAAAATTTTTTTTAAAGATCACAAAGCAGAAACACTCCGTGCTATTCAACAACGTTTGCCTAAATGAAAACTTGCTGCCTAAATACACACAATATATATATATATATATATATATATATATATATATATATATATATATATATATATATATATATGTGGGGGGGGGTGTCTGTGTGTGTGTGTTTGAGTGCTTGTGCTTCTCATAAATTTCTACTCTGTTATTTGATATCGTGTATCTGGCGTGAAAGAAGTGTTATCTTAAAGCTCCCTCGTCGCCAATGGACGATGATTGAAGACGGACAATTCGACGCCAGTCCACATTGAGGCGGCCATTGCACGCCCCTGTCCGTAACTATGCTCCCCCTACCCTTCCTCAAACCACTTGACCATGTTTTGTTTTTCCCCTTAGACACACGCGGACGGTCTGAACACGAGACGCTCATATCCTATATCGGACCAAAACAGAAACGGACACTGCTTTATCCATGCAGACATTTTTGTATCATGTGTATTATTCCGACCGCCGTACTCACTCCTTTTGGCTAAGATCAAAGTGTAGTATCTGTTCCGATGGATACTGCACCCCATACTGGTGTTGTCTTAGCCTTCGGGTCTTGATTTACGCCGGTCAATGGATCTGTCCTGTGCAGTTCTGGGAGGTCCACCTTTCCAGGCTTTGTCTCCCCTCTTTGGGGAGGAGTAAGTTTATTGCTTACTGCCTGAGGCGCCCCTACCGGGGAATGCCGACGGGGCTGCCCAGGCAATTTTTAAACCCCACTTCCCCGACCCGACCTTGGGTCACATCTTACTTGTGGGAGTAAGATAAAAACTGGCCTTGTGCCTAACTCCTGGAGAGGAGTAAATCAATACTCACTACAACGTTTCGGACTATGTAACCTCCGACTTTCTTCATGTGCGTCTTTTTTTATTAACTTAGTTCACCCCAAACAAGGCAAGTTGCCACTGTAGACTTGAGAGGCTATTGAGAATAAGAGTGAAAGTTTGGGGGGTTAGGGTTAAGTTTGTGGGGTCATCCTAAATTGGAAGCTGTGCAACCGAGATGCTTGTTCGCATTAGTTTATTTTCTTTGTACTGAAATTTTGGTTTTAGATAAAGTGGGGAGGGCAAAGTGGGTAAATGTTTGGTGCCAATAAATAAAATTGACGACAATAAATAAAATTTGGTGCTAATAAATAAAATTTGGTGCCAATTATGAATAAAAAATTATAAATAAAATTTATGGTATAATTTTTATTATACCATAAATTTTATTTATAATTTTTTATTTATAATTGGCACCAAATTTTATTTATTTGCACCAAATTTATTTATTGGCACCAAATCTATTTATAAGGACCAACATTTATTTATTGGCATCAATTTTATTTATTAGCACCAAATTTTATTTATTGTCGTCAATTTTATTTATAATAATGCAAAATATAAAAACATGAATAAAAATATAAATATAAAATAAATAAAAATATAATACTATATATTAATATAATATAATATATTATATATAATGTACTGTCATTTTGGTTTTAGATAAAGTGGGGAGGGCAAAGTGGGTAAATGTTTGGTGCCAATAAATAAAATTGGTGCCAATAAATAAATTTGGGTCCCTATAAATAGATTTGGTGCCAATAAAGTCGGGAGGGCAAAGTGGGTAAATGTTTGGTGCCAATAAATAAAATTAGTGCCAATAAATAAAATTGATGCCAATAAATAAAATAGGGGCCAATAAATAAATTTGGTCCAATAAATAAAATTGGTGCCAATAAATAAATGTGGGTCCCTATAAATAGATTTGGTGCCAATAAAGTCGAGAGGGCAAAGTGGGTAAATGTTTGGTGCCAATAAATAAAATTGGTGCCAATAAATAAAATTGGTGCTAATAAATAAAATTGGTGCCAATAAATAAATTTGGTCCAATAAATAAAATTTAGCACCAATAAATAAAATTGACGCAAATAACTAAAAATTTGGTGCTAATAAAAAAAATTGGTGCCAATAAATAAATTTGGTCCAATAAATAAAATTTAGTACCAACAAAAAAATTGACGCCAATAAATAAAATTTGGTGCTAATAAATAAAATTGGTGCCAATAAATAAATTTGGTCCAATAAAAATTTAGCACCAATAAATAAAATTTAGTCCTAATAAATAAAATTGACGCCAATAAATAAAATTTAGGGCCCTATAAATAACATTGGTGCCAATAAATAAATTTGGTCCAATAAATAAAATTTAGTACCAATAAATAAAATTGACGCCAATAAATAAAATTTAGGGCCCTATAAATACATTTGGTGCCAATAAATAAATTTGGTGTTAATAAATAAAATTTAGTATCAATAAATAAAATTGATGCCAATAAATAAAATAGGTGCCAATAAATAAATTTGGTCCAATAAATAAAATTTAGTACCAATAAATAAAATTGACGCCAATAAATAAAATTTGATGCCAATAAATAAAATAGGTGCCAATAAATAAATTTGGTCCAATAAATAAAATTTAGTACCAATAAATAAAATTGACGCCAATAAATAAAATTTGATGCTAATAAATAAAATTGGTGCCAATAAATAAATTTGGTCCAATAAATAAAATTAAGTACCAATAAATAAAATTGACGCCAATAAATAAAATTTGATGCCAATAAATAAAATAGGTGCCAATAAATAAATTTGGTCCAATAAATAAAATTTAGTACCAATAAATAAAATTGACGCCAATAAATAAAATTTTGTGCTAATAAATAAAATTGGTGCCAATAAATAAATTTGGTCCAATAAATAAAATTTAATTCCAATAAATAAAATTGACGCCAATAAATAAAAATTTTATATTTAAAATATTTTGAAATATAAATAAATTGATCCGAGATTTATACACTTATACCGTCTTCTGTCATTATGTTTATTAATCCCATATTCCACCCTTCCGGTTTTCAACATTGCATTGCTCCTGTCTCGGAATTCTCACCTTCATATTTACTTGTTTACCAGCAATGCTTCAAGCAAACTGACATTTCATCATATATATATATATATATATATATATATATATATATATATATATATATATATTATTTTAAAGAAAGAAAGATGAAGATAAAAAATTGTACAAAATTACTTAAAGTTACATAAATTAATACAAATTTTATTACATCAATGTATTGAGCTTTATTTTATCGAGATAGACTACTCTACGATATTTCACTTATCGTCAATTCTATTATCATTAGTATATATATATATATATATATATATATATATATATATATATATAGAGAGAGAGAGAGAGAGAGAGAGAGAGAGAGAGAGAGAGAAAGGAAGGTGAAGGTAATCCGGGTTGAAGGAAGTCGGTGGCATGGAATGAAAATAATGTGGATGTCTGTGAGTGAAAAAGTGGAGGGGTGGGGGTGAATGAAATTAATGTGGATGGCTGTGAGTGAAAAAGTAGAGGGGTGGGGAAAGAGGAAGGGAGGGGGAGGCTCTGTTTTTGGTGTGTAGGTTTTTAGAAAATATTTGAAAAAATGAAGGTGATTGGAAGTGGGAGGGGTGGGTGGGTAAGAGTGTGAAATATTTAACAGTAAGCCCGCCAATTTGACAATTTACTGTCTTTATATTTACATTTTTGATTTACCGTCTCTTGTCATTTATTTTTGTTCATTCTTATTCCATCTTCCGGTTTTCAACATTGCATTGCTTCTGCCTCGGAATTCTCACCTTCATATTTACTTGTTTACCAGCAATGCTTCACAAGCAAACTACCATTTCCTTTTATTTAAATAATTATTTTTACTGGCATTTTTGAAGAATTGAAATAATTCATTTCTAACACTATTCGCTGTTTCACCGCTGTCTGTGAGAAACGCAGCATCAACAAGTAGGGTGGGTTAGTTTCTAAGAAAACACCACCGCGCTAATAGATTTTGTTTTTTGGGTTTTTTTTTTTACTTAACTTCGTATTGCAACTGTTATTTTAAACTTTTCTTTCGAGGTAACGGTTTATAAACATGACTATATTTGAAATTATTTCTAAGCCCAGACTTGTCTACGCGAATCCCATAAACGCTGTGCAATTACACAACATAGCTAACCTGTATAATCATAATATTGCGGAATGGTAATTGGCATCGTCTCGAGAGTTTCTTGCAATAAAGCATCACGAAGTTCTTGGTAATTAATGGCGACGTCCACAGACACATCCTGCAGGATTAAGCAAAAAACAAATCGATGGCAAAAAATCACTGAATTCGATTCAAGATTCGATCCCGGCTTAGGGCAGTTGATTGTACAACCCCACTGAAGAGCGAAACAGTCTGTTTGTGGATCATTATACACGCACCTTTTCTTCGGTTGAGCAGCAGCCATACTATGGCCAAGTGGTTAGAAGCGCCGACTGTCGTCTCGACGGTCGTAGTTCAATTCCGGCTTGAGTGTACTGGCCTTTTGGCTAAGATCAAAGTGTAGTATCTGTTCCGATGGATACTGCACCCCATACTGGTGTTGTCTTGGCCTTCGGGTCTTGATTTACGCCAGTCAATGGGCCTGTCCTGTGCAGTTCTGGGAGGTCCACCTTCCCAGGCTTGCCTCCCCTCTTTGGGGAGGAGTAAGTTTATTGCTTATTGTCTGAGGCGCCCCTACCGGGGAATGCCGACGGGGCTGCCCAGGCAATTTTTAAACCCCACTTTCCCGACCCGACCTTGGGTCACATCTTACTTGTGGGAGTAAGATAAAAACTGGCCTTGTGCCTAACTCCTGGAGAGGAGTAAATCAATACACACACACACACACACACACACACACACACACACACACACACACACACACATATATATATATATATATATATATATATATATATATATATATATATATATATATTAAAATTTCAAAATGAGATGAATTAGATGCACATTTCGGTTGTGTACATAATAGTCTATTTCGACCTTATTTTGGTCTCCTCAGATGTACCTTTCAACCACGATTCAGACATGAATGACGTGAAAAATAACACCGTTTTATATTAAACCGAACAAAAAATAAGAAATAAATAAAAAAAATTAAAAATTTAAAATTTAAAATGTAAAAAAATTAAAAAGATTTTTTTCTGATTAGTCGTTATAATGAAGGGGAGGATTGTGGAGGGGGGTAGTGATAAGTGGCTAAATTAATTATAAAAAAAATGGAGTGGTGGCGAAAGTTTTAAAAATATATATAGAGAGAGAGAGAGAATTATAAAAAGAAAAAACTATACACACATTAAGGTTGTACACATTATAACTTATTTCGACTCCTTAATTAGGTCTCCTCAGATGTATAAACAACCACGTCAAAAAACCAAAATTACATGTTTTTTTGACGTGGTTATTTATACATCTGAGGAGACCTAATTAAGGGGTCGAAATAAGTTATAATGTGTACAACCTTAATGTGTGTATAGTTTTTTCTTTTTATAATTCTGTTTTGCTCTGTTATTGATATCATACATATATATATATATATTATATATATTATATATATCATATATATATATATATTATATATATATATTATATATATATCATATATATATATATTATATATTATATATTATATATATATCTAATATATATAATATATATAAATATATATATTATATATATATATTATATATATTATATATATATTATACATATATTATATTAGTATATTATATATATATATATATATTATATATATATTAAATGAGTATATTATATATATATATTATATATATATTATATAATTATATTATCTATATATATATAATATATATATTATATTGTATATATATTATATAAGTATATTATATATATATTATATATATTATATTGTATATATATAATATATAAGTATATTATATATATATAATATATATATATTATATATATATATATTATATATATTATATTATATTATATATATAATACATTTATATATATTATATTATATATATATATATATATATATATATATATATATATATATATATATATATATATTATACATATATATTTTATATATATATTATATTATATATAGTAGAGGAGAGAGAGATGGGGTGGGAGAAGGGGAAGAGCGGAAGAAGATGCCGAAAAGGTAAGAAACTAAAAAACAAAATGGCGATGCGGTCGATAAAACGACGACCATTTTCGGCCGTAATATTATATTTTCTCTCACGCCCGACATGTCCATTCATCAGATTTCCGTGCAGATTCCAATAACAAAAGTACGGAAGGCGCGAAGGGATATTTATTATCGTTTCTGTTGCCTTATTTTGACTTCCACGTCGAAAATTCACTTTTTTCTTTTCTTCTTTTAGTTACTTTTTTCCCCGTTGGTTTTACGGGCGAAAATGTGCAATAAATCGCTTGTCAATTTGACGGTCTTAACTTATTTTATCAGTCGAGCCAAATGAAAACAACTTTTTTTCAATTTTGTATTGAAAAAAAAATAGTGGCATTCACGCGGCGTTTCCGGCGTTTTCCGAACGGAGATTGCTGGTCGCAAATATTCTAAATGAATAAATGCGAAAGTTGGGCCCAGTTCTCGAAGTAAAGTCAGAACTCCCCATTTCTGGTTAATTCGACTTCTCACAATTTTTATATTTATCTTCCTTCCACAAGGTAAGATGTGACACAAGGTCGGGAAAGTGGGATTTGAAAAGCCAGCGCCAGAGAAGGCGAGCACTCTGTCCTACAAAAAATGCGTGGGCAGCCCCGTCGGCATTCCCCGGTAGGGGCGCCTTAGGCAGTAAGCAATAAACTTACTCCTCTCCAAAGAGGGGGGCAACACCTGGGAGGGTGGACCTCGCAGAACTGCACAGAGCAAACCCACAGACCGGCGGAATCAAGACCCGAGGGCCAAGACGATACCGGTCTATAAGGTGCAGTATCCATCGGAACAGATACTACACTTTGATCTTGGCGAAAAGGCCAAGAAGCTTTTCACAATGTTATTTATTTCCTCCCACAAGGTAAGATGTGACACAAGGTCGGGAAAGTTGGATTTGAAAAGCCAGCGCCCGAGAAAGTTAGCACTCTGGCCTACAAAAAATGTCTGGGCAGCCCCGTCGGCATTCCCCGGTAGGGGCGCCTCAGGCGATTAGCAATAAACTAACCCTCTTCTCAAAGGGTGAGAAGGCAAAGCCTGCGAGGGTGGACCTCCTAGAACTGCACAGGACAAACCCGCGTCATCAAGCCCCGAGGGCCAAGACGGTACCGGTGTAGTATCCATCGAAACAGATACTACACTGTGATCCCAGCCAAAAGGCCAGATAGACTCTGTATGGATATGCGATATAAATCAGTTGTAAGGTTAATTAATAATTTTAACCTCAACACTGAGCTAATCTTAACCCTAACCCTAACCCTAACCCTTACCCTAACGTCTGAACACTTACATCTGACACCTAATTGTAATCCCAAGTTCCTTCTAACACTTAGTCGGAGAACTCAATGTATAAACAGAGAAATGAAAGAAATTAGAAAGGGGAGACAAAGCCTGGGAGGGTGGACATCATAGAAATGCACAGGACCGTCCCGTAGACCGGCGTAAATCAAGTCCCGAAGGTCAACCCAATACCGGTCTATGGGGTGCACTATCCATCGGAACAGATACTACACTTTGATCTAAGCCCAAACGCCAGGTAAACTTTTCACAATAGGCGCACCAACTGTTTTATAGACTTTTAATGGATATGCGATATCAATCAGTTAGGTTAACTAATTTGCATATTGGTTTTGAAAAAGGACATTTTATTAATTAACTATTATTTGTTACTGTTTAGGTTTTTTTTTCTAATTTGATTATTGTTTGTTCACTTTAATACGGGCGAACGTGTTTAATAAATAATTTTAACCTCAACACTGAGCTAACCCTAACCTTATCGTAACCCTAACGTCTGAACACTTACATCTAACCCCTAATTCTAACCGCAAGTTCCTTCTAACACTTAGTCGGAGAACTCAATGTATAAACAGAGAAATGAAAGAAATGAGAAAGAAATAACTCAAGCCAACAATCGTGTCATTTCACAACATGAAATGACACGATTGTTGGCTTGAGTTATTTCTTTCTTACTATTAATGATATTATTATTATTATTATTTAAATTATTAATATTAGATTTATTATTATTGTTATTAATCTTATTACTATTAATTATAGTATAATAAAATGTAGAGGCAATTGTTCTGGCTGGTGATACCAGATCAGGCTGCCCTGTGGCTCCCTGAGACGAAATTCACCTACATTGACGTTTTTTTTTTTTTTCTTTTTTTTTTTGTAAAACTTAATTATGTTCTACAAAACCAAAAACAAAAACAACAGCCCCTCTCCCTTTCTCCCTCCCCTTTTTTATTTTATTTTTAGAACTTGAAGCATAAATCTTTTACTATAATGACCGGATTCGGCATTAGATGGCCCGAAAAGGGTTGATATGCCGTAAAACAAAACTACCAAACCAAAAACGATGATTAAACATTTGAAGATATAAAGAACTTGAAGCATAAAAACTTTTACTATAATGACCAGATTCGGCATTAAATAACCCAAACAGGGTTGATATGCCGTAAAACAAAACTACCAAACCAAAAACGATGATTAAACATTTGAAGATATAAAGCACTTGAAGCATAAAAACTTTTACTATAATGACCAGATTCGGCATTAAATAACCCAAAAAGGGTTGATATGCCGTAAAACAAAACTACCAAACCAAAAACGATGATTAAACATTTGAAGATATAAAGCACTTGAAGCATAAAAACTTTTACTATAATGACCAGATTCGGCATTAAATAACCCAAAAAGGGTTGATATGCCGTAAAACAAAACTACCAAACCAAAAACGATGATTAAACATTTGAAGATATAAAGCACTTGAAGCATAAAAACTTTTACTATAATGACCAGATTCGGCATTAAATAACCCAAAAAGGGTTGATATGCCGTAAAACAAAACTACCAAACCAAAAACGATGATTAAACATTTGAAGATATAAAGCACTTGAAGCATAAAAACTTTTACTATAATGACCAGATTCGGCATTAAATAACCCAAAAAGGGTTGATATGCCGTAAAACAAAACTACCAAACCAAAAACGATGATTAAACATTTGAAGATATAAAGCACTTGAAGCATAAAAACTTTTACTATAATGACCAGATTCGGCATTAAATAACCCAAAAAGGGTTGATATGCCGTAAAACAAAACTACCAAACTACCAAAACTACCAATTGTTCTGGATATAAAATGAGCATCCTTGACATCAGAAAAATTCTGGTTCGCGCCCCCAGGGGGTCAAACGGGGGGTCAAAAATGCCCCAAATTTTATACTCCCCTTCTTTTTTGATGATTTTAACTTAAGTGTGTTGCTTGTCCCCCCCCCCCCATTTTTTATCCCCCCCTCTCTCTTTGTCTAGAATATTTCTTCTTTTTTTTGGGGAGGGGGGGGGGGGGGCTGGTGAATATTTATTTTTCTATCATTTCAAACATGTAACTGTCCCGCTAGCATTCTGAGGAGACTGGGAAGTCGAAATAAATTATAAATGCTGATAGTTGCAATGTGTTTGTGAATTTTTTCTTTATATTTATATATATATATATATATATATATATATATATATATATATATATATATATATATATATTAATAAAGTATAATAACACGAAATTACGTAATCATCGATGCAATAATTTATTTCAACCTTGTGGGTTTTTTTTCAAGCATCCGATCCAGACGATTACATTTTTAAAACTGAAAAAAAGAATTAAATTCACACTCGACAATTCAAATATAATGGAGAGAGAGTGGGTAACAACCTATTTAATACATATTTAGAGAGAGGGGGGAAATTTGAAGCATATCTAACCTTTAAGTATAAATTGAGGAGACTGGGAAGTCGAAATAAATTATAAATGCTGACAGTTGCAATGTGGTTGTGGATTTTTCCTTTCTATATTCTATTATATATATATATATATATATATATATATATATATATATATATATATATATATATAAAGTAACTATTAATTATTTTTACTTACAGACATCGATGTTTCATGCTTACACAATCTTCAGTGATGGGGATGTTTATTCGCGTCGGTCGGAGGGCTCGAACCCGGTTTACAAATCGACACTGATTCGTAGTCGAGTCTCTTTGGCCATCGACCGGCGTAAACTAGCATGGACATTAAAAGGGATTTAAATGTATAAACGCTTTATATATATATATATATATATATATATATATATATATATATATATATATATATATATATATTGGACATTAAAAGGGATTTAAATGTATAAACGCTTAATCAGCGGGTTTGTACAGCGAGCAGCGGACAGTGATTCAACAACAACAACAAATGGGGTCGGAATCTCGCTTGAAGCCGTAGTATTACTGCTAATTATTAAATGCTATCAGAGTGCACGAAAGGGGGCTATAATTATATTTTTTAAGTTAATAATTATTTTTACCTATATATATATATATATGACATTACCCACTCACCAAAATCACAGAGCCGCCCCTCCTCTTTCCGCACCTCTCCATTTCTTCACTCACAGCCATCCACATTATTTCCGTTCACCCCCACCCCTCTACTTTTTCACTCAGAACCATCCACATTTATTTCATTCCATGCTACTGATTTCACTAAGCCCGGACCTCGGTCCTACTGCTGCCAGCAGTGGCAACTACTTCTTCCCATCAACCCATCATGTCAACCCAATATTTTCACGTACATGCATGATTTTTCTCAACATTATCATCCTGAAGAAGTCTTACAAATAAAGACGAAACGTTGATGAATATATAAAAAAAAACATCCTTTTTGGTTTTTCCTTTTTTATTTCCCATTACGTCGGATTACCTTCATCCTTCCTTTCTCATATATATATATATATATATATATATAGATATATATATATATATATATATATATATATATGTATATATATATATATATATATATTGAGAGAGAGGGGATAGATTATATATAGAGAGAGATTATTGAGAGAGAGAGAGAGAGGGCTCGTAGATATTGGTATTTTACAGAAATGCAGTAAAATGCATAACTAAAGAGAGAAATTCGTATTCAGAGAGAGAGAGAGAGAGAAAAAGAAAAAGAGAAAAGGAGATAGAGAGGGAGAGAAAGAGATAGAGAGTAGAGATTATATATACATAGAGAGAGATTATTTAGAGAGAGAGAGGTAGAAAATCAATCTCTGAAGTCATTGCGGCATCGATCTGAACATGGTTAGGGTTCGATCTACTCCCATTTGTAGGTTCTTCGCCTTTTGGCGAAGATCAAAGTGTAGTATCTGTTCCGATGGATACTGCACCCCATAGACTAGTATTGTCTTGGCCTTCGGGCCTTGATTTACGCCGGTCTATGGGTCTGTCCTGTGCAGTTCTAGGAGGTATACCCTCCCAAGCTTCGCATCCCCTCTTTGGGGAGGAGTAAGTTTATTGCTTACTGCCTGAGGCGCCCCTACCGGGGAATGCTGACGGGGCTGCCCAGGCAATTTTTAAACCCCACTTTCCCGACCCGACCTTGGGTCAGATATATATATATATATATATATATATATATATATATATATATATATATATATATATATATATATATTAAGGGTCTGCGAGCACAACAGGGCTATGTATTTTACTGGTAGGAATT
>OY744554.1:5790439-5807939 GCA_963556195.1 Sepiola atlantica | reverse complement strand
ATGCGCATACTATATACGTACCTATCGCCGCCCCAATGTGCATACTATATACGTACCTATCGCCGCCCCGGCGGACATACTATATACGTACCTATCGATGCCCCAGTGCACATATCATATTCGTACCTATCGCCCTTTTAATGTAGAGGTATCCAGATGCAAAAATATATATATATAAAAACCTACTCTTGATGACGACCACGAAGGTCGAAAGCGCCTGAGTGATGGCCGAACCAAGAACACTAGGACACATATTATATATATATACATACTAGAAAGCTTGCTCGACGCATCGAGAATATCACCAAAAAAAATCACCAGACGGGAAAATTCCGTGTTATTTAACAACGCTTGCATAGATAACGACTAGCAGCAAAATCCCACCCCTTTATTGTAGACGTCCCCAGATGCCGGAAAATAGCTTTTTTTCTTCAGACCGCTTGCCTTTGGAATTCTCCTCTTGCTCCCTGTTTCCCCGCATGACATACAGAATATTAAATGTAATGTGAACAAACATCTTGATGCCCAACTTCCCACTTAAGATGTCCCCTAATTCACAGTAGCCACTTTCGTCTCAATGGGGGGGGGTTAAATCACATAATTTATATTATACGCATCAGAATTAAATTCTCTACAGGTATTGACCGTCATTAAATGCCAATTGTCGAGAAGAAAGATTTTATCGAATAAAAACTTTGTTAGTTAAGTAGAGAATTTAATTCTAATGCGTTTGATAGACATTGTGTGATGTTCTTATAATATTTGTTTTTCGAGTTTTTGTCGATTGTCGGGAAGACAGCCATTTGTTGAGAGAATCCAATAATTTTCCGTTCATGGCATCCTCATTATTATTTAATATCAATGCAATATTGTCCATTTCTAAGAGAAGTTAAGATATTTCTTTTAAAAATTGGGACTGACAGACAGACAGACAGACAGACAGACAGACAGACAGACAGAGAACGTGCCGTTATATTATGAGTGGATTGGCCAATCATCTCTAATAGAAAAACTGCTGTCAAGACAGGAAAGAGTGTTCCGAGCGGCACCTCTCAGATATGACAGCAGTATCCCATCTTAAAACGTATCTGGTGGAGGACTGCGTCCGGCGTGAGATACTTTCTGAAGCTTTAGAATTATCCAACCATTTTTATGCTATTTGGGTCTAACTTTGAAAATCCGACAAGATAATTTTATATGTTTGATTGTGTTCTTTTTAAATAGTATTTCGTAGGTTCCCATTAGCGAACACTATTACCGTTATTCAAAAGTAGGCTGTTATTTTTTTTTATTATTATTTGGTAGCTATCCCTAAATATAGTTTATTCAATTATAAAGTTCGTAAAACTTAAGCTCCAAGCCCTGAACCCCATTACTATAGTTAAAAGTATGTTCTTTTTATGGGAATCGAGTGCGCGCACACCCCACGACAATGTTGTACTCCTTTTGATGTGATTGATCAAAATAAAATATCGTTCTTCAAATAATAGAAATTTGATATGTGTCTGTCTACAACCGAAAATATACTTCTATTAATAATAGCGATATAATATATTGTCTGTCTGAAACCGTAACTATACTATGACTTCTGTTAATAATAGTGATATTGTATATGTCTGTCTGAAGCCGAAACTATACTATGACTGCTAGTACTAATAGAGATTTGATAGGTGTCTCTCTAACGCAAAAACTATACCCTACTTCTATTTATAATGGAGATTTGGTATCTGTCTGTCTGAAGCCGAAACGATACTATTACTTCTATTTATAATGGAGATTTGGTATCTGTCTGTCTGAAGCCGAAACTGTACTATTAATTCTATTTATAATGGAGATTTGGTATCTGTCTGTCTGAAGCCGAAACTATACTATTACTTCTATTTATAATGGAGATTTGGTATATGTCTGTCTGAAGTCGAAACTATACTATTCCTTCTATTTATAATGGAGATTTGGTATATGTCTGTCTGAAGTCGAAACTATACTATTCCTTCTATTAATAATGGAGATTTGGTATCTGTCTGTCTGAAGCCGAAACTGTACTATTACTTATATTACTAATGGAGATTTGGTATATGTATGTCTGAAGCCGAAACTGTACTATTACTTCTATTTATAATGGAGATTTGGTATCTGTCTGTCTGAAGCCGAAACTATACTATTACTTCTATTTATAATGGAGATTTGGTATCTGTATGTCTGAAGTCGAAACTATACTATTACTTCTATTTATAATGGAGATTTGGTATCTGTCTGTCTGAAGCCGAAACTATACTATTACTTCTATTTATAATGGAGATTTGGTATCTGTCTGTCTGAAGCCGAAACTATACTATTACTTCTATTTATAATGGAGATTTGGTATCTGTCTGTCTGAAGCCGTAACTATACTATTACTTCTATTACTAATGGAGATTTGGTATATGTATGTCTGAAGTCGAAACTATACTATCACTTCTATTAATAATGGAGATTTGGTATATGTATGTCCAAAGCCAAAACTATACTATTACTTCTATTTATAATGGAGATTTGGTATATGTATGTCCAAAGTCAAAACTATACTATTACTTCTATTTATAATGGAGATTTGGTATATGTATGTTCAAAGCCAAAACTATACTATTACTTCTATTAATAATATAAATTATGTATCTGTCTGTCTGGAGTGGAATCTATACAATCGCTTCTATTAATAATGGAGATTTGGTATTTCTCTATTTTAGGGCGAAATTATATTAATACTTCTATTACTAATAGAGATGTGGCACTGGTCGGTCTGGAGCCGAAACTATACTATTACTTGTATTCATTGTACTCTTTGTTAATCAATAATGTTTACTATACTATTTTTGCCTAATGTCCTACCTTCCAATATTCATTCAGACTCTCCCCTTTTCTGACTCAAGCAATTCTTCTTCGGGGGAGGTGCAGTTTCGGATTGCGCAACACTTGCTTTGCTATAGACTTCATCGCTCTGGTCTCGAGACTGGAAGTGCTCCAGAGAAAACTCAATATTTCTGCGAATATCGACTGTGTTTATGTTTGAGGACGTCCGAACATCGCACTGGGAGATTAGAAGTCAAGATCTTCGAGAACAGCAATTCTATTGAGAAATGATTCTCATCGATTCCATATACTTACCGAATTCCAAAGAATTCTGGCGACGATTCTGGATGACCTTAGATAGGCAAACGGCCATACGAGGTATTCTAACACCCTTTCTTGAGAAACCATGTCAGAGTTTACAAGAAATAAAAACAAATCCAGAAATTACTCTTTCAGATGGATCCGGTGTTGCTCGCGGGTAAGACTTAGAGATTTTGTTTATATGTATGTAGATATCATTTATCCATAACAAATGGAGAGTTTGCATTTGTCGATCTGAAGCCGAAACTATACTATTATCCCATGAAAAATGCACGTATACTGAAATCATATGCCCTTAATAGGGTTAAGATGAAAATTCATATACACTAATGTGCCACCCTGTGTCTCATCAACTATTTGATGGATTCAGCTGATTTTTGGCAGAGATAGAGGTTCTAGGGTGTAGTTGATGGCATTTTAATTTCAGTTTACCATATACCTTAGTTTTTCAGAAAATTCAAAAAAACCTTTTAAAATGACCATTGTATTGAGGCATAGCCTTTACAAAAGTAGTGACATTCTATGAAAAATGGCAGTATACTGAAATCATATGTCCTTAATAGGGTTAAGATAGAAAATTCATATACACTAAATGTACAAAAGCAAGGAAATTCCCAAATTTTTACACTTTTATTGTCATTAAGGGTATGCGAGCACAACAGGGCTATTTATTTTACTGGTAGGAATTTTTCTTCAGCGCACCTCACACACTTCATCCACTCATGCATAGAGATTTATACTGTAGGGATGTGATAATGAAATGGCTTGGTTGATATGTAGTCATACCCTTAATGACAATAAAAGTGTAAAAATTTGGGAATTTCCTTGCTTTTGTACATTTAGTGTATATGAATTTTCATCTTAACCTTATTAAGGGCATATGATTTCAGTATACTGGCAATATTTCATGGATGTATGTAGATCTCATTTATCCATAACAATAGAGATTTGTCATCTGTCGCTCTGAAGCCGAAACTATACTATTACTTCTATTAAATGTACTATTGTACTATTTGCTAATTATCAATCTATTTTACTATATTATTTTCATGACAAATAGAGATTTGGCATCTGTCTATCTGAAGCCGAAACTATACTATTACTTCTAATGAATATTGTACTATCGCTTAATTATTTATACTATAATATTTAAAACTAATGTACCTATATTGCAATACTCAATCTTATGGAGAGAGTTAAGTATCTGTTCTGTTCTAATACCATCGTCCTAGGCAAAGCGTACGGGCGACGAAAAACCGAAAAATTTTAGCAACCCTATCGCAAATTTTGTGTCTGTTCTACATGCATAGATCAAAGTTGTTTTTTGTTTTTTTTTCAAATTTGTCGATATTACGCGTCCGAAAGATAGGCGATTTAGAAAATATCAACTTCATGGTACGTTTGTCGAATATTTTCGGAGCCTTATGTAGAAATACAAACATACATACATATACACACACACATACACACAGACAACCCTCTTTATTATAGAAGATGGATACCCGTGCGAACACTAGCGAAGCATACTATTGTCGTCGTTTTTTTTATTGACGAAATGTGTACACTAGTATGTAAAATATTCGTCAGCTTTTATACTAGTATTTAAATGTACTAATTTCCTTGGTGAAAGGGAGGGGGGGAGCAATAAAAAAAAATATTCCAAAAAAAAAGGCTGAAATTGGGATTACGAGATTTCACTGTCGTCCTCAACAACCTTGATTATCTCCCATTTTATAACGAATAATTCCTTTGGGAAGGATTTTGGAAGAAATGCGAAACGCTGAAAGACTTTGATTCCACCTTCTCCAATTGTTCTTTGAAGGAAAGAAGAATTCGTACCATTAATTTCAAAATCTTTATTTTTTATTTTTTTATTTTTTTTGTCTGGGAGGGTCTTAACAGTTTGTTTTTTTATTTATTTTTTGACAGTGACGGTGAAAGGAGAGGGGTGCTCTTTTTTTCGATTAGCTATTATTCGTATGATGCGACCTCTTAATCTGCGAGGTTAGCGATGAAGATCTTATTTCAAACATAAGCGTGACAAACAAACAAGAATCCGTTTAAAACTTAAGCGTGAAAGACCAACAGCATTTTTTTTCAATCTTTAGCGTTACAAACCGACAAAAAATTATTTCAAACTAAGTGTGACAGACCAACAATTTTGTTTTAAACTTTAGCGTGTCAAACCAACATTTTTTTCAATCTTTAGCGTGACAAACCGAAAAAAATTATTTCAAACTAAGTGTGACAGACCAACAATTTTGTTTTAAACTTTAGCGTGTCAAACCAACATTTTTTTTCAATCTTTAGCGTGACAAACCGAAAAAAATTATTTCAAACTAAGTGTGACAGACCAACAATTTTGTTTTAAACTTTAGCGTGTCAAACCAACATTTTTTTCAATCTTTAGCGTGACAAACCGAAAAATATTATTTCAAACTAAGTGTGACAGACCAACAATTTTGTTTTAAACTTTAGCGTGTCAAACTAACAACATTTTTTTTCAATCTTTAGCGTGACAGACCCTCAAAAATTATTTCAAACTTAAGCGTGACAGACCCCAAAAATACTTTTTACAAATTGAAACTTCAACATGACAGATTGACAAGAATGTTATTTCAACTTTCAGGATGACAGATCAACAAAAATTGAATTCAAACTTATTCATGACAGACAAACCTCCTTTTCAAACTTAAGCATGACAGACAAACCTCCTTTTCAAACTTAAGCATGACAGACCTACGAAAATGTTTCTGTAAACTAAAACGTGATCGACCAACTGAAATCTATTTTAAAACATACGCGTGACAGATCAAAAATATTTTTAAACATACACGTGACAGACTAACAAACATCTATTTTTCAAATTGAAGTGCGACAAACAAACGAAATTATATTTCAAAATTAAGCGTGACAGCCTGACAAAGATGCTAGTTCAACTTTAAACGTGACAGACTTACAAAAATGTTGTTTTTTTTCAAAATTAAGCGTGACAGCCAAACTGATTTTAGAGGCGTCCATTCAATATACGTTCATTCAATATACGTCCATTCAATATACGTTCATTCAATATACGTCCATTCAATATACGTCCATTCAATATACGTTCATTCAATATACGTCCATTCAATATACGTTCATTCAATATACGTCCATTCAATATACGTTCATTCAATATACGTCCATTCAATATACGTTCATTCAATATACGTTCATTCAATATACGTCCATTCAATATACGTTCATTCAATATACGTCCATTCAATATACGTTCATTCAATATACGTCCATTCAATATACGTTCATTCAATATACGCCCATTCAATATACGTCCATTCAATATACGTCCATTCAATAAACGTCCATTCTATATACGTCCATTCAATATACGTCCATTCAATATACGTCCATTAGATATACGTCTATAACGATGTAAAATGCATATGAAATTTAAGCGTGACAGAAAAACCGACAAATCCTCAATCATAGTGATGTGAGGACACCTAAAAAGGCAGAAATGATATTAGAAATAAAAACGGGCAAAACACACCGAAAGAAACAGCCAAGGACGATTGGTTGCCTTCAAAATTAGGAATTGATCGAAGTCAGCGTTTCGTTTTTCGTTTTTCGTTTTTCGTTTCTCATCCTTTTATTTCCCTCATTTTTCTCTAATCTGTCGTCTTGCTCGGCGGTTTCTGATCCGATCGCTATGAGAATTTTAATCCCCTTTTTCTGTCAAGAATTAAAAAAAAAGCGTCCATTATTGGAATTTTCTTTTATCTCTCCTCTCTCTCTCTCTCTCTCTCTCTCTCTCTCTCTCTCTCTCTCTCTCTCACTCTCTCTCCTTCTCTCACTCTCCTTCTCTAACTTTCATTCTCTCTCTCTCTCTTTTTCTTCTTCTTCTTCTTCTTCTTCTTCTTTTTTCTTTTTCTTCTTCTTCTTCTTCTTCTCTTCTCTCTCTCTCTTTCTTCTTCTTCTCTCTTTCCTACTCGCTTTCTCTCATTCTCTCTCTCTCCTTCTCTCTCTCTCCTTCTCTCTTTCTCTCTCTCATTCTCTCTCTCCTTCTCTCACTCTCCTTCTTTCACTCTCATTCTCTCTCTCTTTCTCTTTCTTCTTCTTCTTCTTCTTCTTCTTCTTCTCTTCTCTCTCCTACTCGCCTTCTCTCCTTCTCTCTCTCTCCTTTTCCCTCTCTCTCTACTTCTCTCACTCTCCTTCTCTCTCTCTCTTTTTCTTCTTTTTCTTCTTCTTAAACTCCTACTCGCCTTCTCTCTCTACTTCTCTCACTCTCTCTCTCTCTCTCTCTCTGTCTCTCTTTCCCTTTTCCATTCTACTTCTTTATTTCTGCATTTATTCACTCTTCTTATCGCCATCTCTTTCTCCACATCTGGATCTTTTTTTTTCTTCTCTTTCCTTTGTGTGTGTGTCTCTCTCTCTCTCCCTCTATCTCTCTCTCTCTCTCTCTCTCTATATATATATATATATATATATATATATATATATATATATATATATATAATGTCAGGGTCATTTTATATTCCAATAACCATGTTTTTATTTTTATTTTTGTTTACATTTCGGTCCGTTTCATTTGCCGTGAGCCAAACATTTTTATTTATA
This sequence comes from Sepiola atlantica, assembly GCA_963556195.1. Lineage (NCBI taxonomy): Eukaryota > Metazoa > Mollusca > Cephalopoda > Sepiida > Sepiolidae > Sepiola > Sepiola atlantica. The sequence goes on along the minus strand of OY744554.1, from coordinate 5,800,172 downwards.
CAAACATGTACATAATCGGCGACACTGACATGTCGATGTTATCAATCTACAGCTGTTAAAAACTAAAATCTCATCAGGCAGAATTAGAACCGATCCTTGCCTCAGATTATATTTGGGTATGATGAAATGGGGAAGAAAAAGAAGAAAAAGAAAAGAAAAAGAAAAGTTAAAATTTGGAAAGTCACGTGGTCAGACTTGAGACAATTGAAAATCAAAAACATATAATATAGAATAAAGAAAATCAAAAATGATATAAAAATAAGAATAAAAATTAAATGAAATATAATATACTCGTTGAGGATAGAGAAAAGAAAGGGGAGAAGACATGCCAGTGTCGTAGATTTTGTACATGTCTCTATCAATAAAAATAATCATATATATATATATATATATATATATATATATATATATATATATATATATATATATATATATTTGGCTACATTCCAAATACCACGATTGTATTCATCTTACGAATCATTTCTTTTTCGAAACAATCACTTTTGGTACAATTACTGTTTCGTTTCGTTCACCAGAAGACCAACCAACATTTGTGTGTCAATATCGGATCTTTCCTCCGTGGACTCATCACAAAGCCAGAAAGTTTTCTAACTAGAAAAATACATAGCGATAAGACAAAAGAAAAGTCTGAAAAACAAACAACTCACATCGGATTCACCAATATGGAGATGCATTAACAATAAGGAAGTCGGTAGAAATAAAGCATAGAGGTGTAAAACATATAGTTTCACACACACACACACACCTATATATATATATATATATATATATATATATATATATATATATATATATATATATATATATAATCAATATATATATATATATATATATATATATATATATATATCGGGATTTTGGAATTTTAATTGAACTTTCTATATTATTTGATTTATTTATCATTAACATTGAATATTGACACATTTCGAGACTGGATAACTTTGTCAGCTCCTTCAATTTCACGTATGTGGACTGCTGTTTATAACTTGGAGTAATGTCTTTCCTGATTATGTTTCTCAATTTGTATGACCTGGATGCATTGTATGGATTCAACAAAAAGTATATTATTATAAGGAGATATAAGTTTTTATGTATCAGTTTTCAGTATTTACTTCAACAGTGCTCGATACGTAAGTAGAGCTAGGTAGTAAGCAATGAAAATATATATGGCAATCAAGCTACACAGAGGCTCCCGTGTTTCATCCCCGGGGGGAATCGTAAGGCTAAATGCATTAAGCCTGACGATTCCCCCCGGGGATGAAACACGGGAGCCTCTGTGTAGCTTGATTGCCATATATATTTTCATTGCTTACTATATATATATATATATATATATATATAATCAGATAGAGAGAAAGATCTATTTGTATATAATACAGCTTCATATTCCAGTAGCTTATTTCCAGGAACTGCAGGCTTGTGGAACTCTCTTCCTGCTGACTGTTTTCCTCCAACCAATAGCCTTGTTCTTTTTAAGACTAAAGTCCATGTATCTGCGATAGTCATCTTTCATTCTTGTTAATTTCATGCCTTCTCTGGAGTGATTTCCATTATATATATATATATATATATATATATATATATATATATATATATATATATATATATATATATATGTTTTAGATGTTTGAAGAACATCCCCAGTCGCCAGCAGCCACTCTCTGTGTTGCAGAGACGATATTGACATACAAATGTTGTTTGGCACAAAACAAATGAAACGGACCGTTAAATATATCTCACAGAAATTTGGAATTTTTGGAAATGTGAAAAAAATAAAAATAAAAGTAATAAAACAAACCATGGTTATTGGAATATAATAAAAAAAAAAAACTGTTCTATATTTTGCTCTGTTATCAATAATTGACAAACATTGAGCTGAATCTTCAAAGGAGACTACAAAGTAAAAGGATCTGATGGTATATGATAGTACATATATTGTCTTTAATAATTAATTATATATATATATATGTGTGTATATATATATATAGAGAGAGAGAGACAGAGACAGAGAGAGAGAGAAGGAGAGAGAGAGAGAGTAAGAAAGAAGGAAAGAAAGAAAGAAAAATCGAGGGTTTTTTTTAATTAATTGATTTATAAATTATTATATACAGATTTTTTTTTAATTAATTTACAAATTAATTTTTGCGTGCACGAATAATCTATATATATAGAAAAATTGATGACTCGTCCGATTAAAGGCGAATTAAAAATGCGGTCCTCTCCATATTCTTAAAACCAACAACCGCTCAGTGTAGCGAAAGATATGTCTTTTGAAAAAGAGAGGTTGTTACTCTCGAAATGTTAAATAGTTAGCAGTAAGCCCACCAATTTTACAATTTACTGTCTTTATATTTAATTTTTGAAATATAAATGAATTGATCTGAGATTTACCGTCTCTTGTCATTTATTTTTGTACATCCCATATTCCACCTTTCCGGTTCTCAACATTGCATTGCTCCTGCCTCGGAATTCTCACCCCACATACTTATATATATATATATATATATATATATATATATATATATATATATATATATATATATTTATATATATATATATATTTATATATATATATATTTATATATATATATATATATATATATATATATATATATATATATATATATATATATATATAGTCTCGGAAGTTTCTCAACCATTAAAACTATATTAAAAAATTTAAAAAAACTTATAGTCCCAAGTCTTCCAGTGGAAAATCACTCATGTAAGTCAATTTATTTTTTACAGTTATTATATTAGTTTATTTCTAACACTATTTTAAGGGATCATCAGTTGTTTATCATGAAAAACTGTTTCGAGAATTTATATATATATATATATATATCTTAGGTTAACGTAATTACGGCATGATCTTTTACATAAGCTCAAAAAATTCAACATAAAGAACAGTATGTGTACGATCGTTTCTGAGACGTTATGGGTTTTTATTCATATCAAGTCTCTTAATTAACACCAATTTAGATAAACATTTCTAGTTATACAGCAAATTAGAAAAGAGTAGGTATATATATCTATATATATATATATATATATATATATATATATATATATATATATATATATATATGATGTGTGTACGTGTGTGTTTTAGAAAACGCTTAAGAATAAAAATGGTTCCTTATTAACAAACGGGAATTCACATGGGTATTCCTACATAAATATAAAATCCATTTTTAACTGAAATCCCCAAATGAATGATCTCGTAAAATGAATTGAATATTTAACTTTCGATTCAGAATCGTCTCTTAGTCTCTCTCTCTCTCTCTCTCACACTCTCTCTCTCTTTCTCTCTCTCTCTCTTTCTCTCTTTCTCTCTCTTTCTGTGTTTCTGTCTCTCTCTCTTTCTCTCTCTCTCTTTTTCTCTCTTTCTCTCTCTCTCTCTCTTTCTGTGTTTCTCTCTCTCTCTTTCTCTCTCTCCCTCTTTTTCTCTCTTTCTCTCTCTCTCTTTCTCTCTCTCTTTTTCTGTGTTTCTCTCTCTCTCTTTCTTTCTCTCTCTCTCTCTTTCTTTCTCTCTCTCTCTCTTTCTCTCTTTCTTTCTCTCTCTCTCTCTCTCTCTCTATATATATATATATATATATATATATCTCTTTCTTAGTATCCTCATGTCAGGTTTTTCGTACAAACCCATTTTACAGAGAAACCGAAGACAATCAAAGATGGTGTCTAGTAGATAATTCAAACTCTCTCTCTCTCACTATATATATATATATATATATATATATATATATATATATATATATATATATATATATATATATATATATATATATATATATATATTCTTATCTTTCTGTTTTTGCTGCAGATGGGGCATCCTACCGGATGCCAGACTTTCACCGGATATTTCAGACAATCCAGCCTAGAGATCGTTTTTAGATTTTAACCGTCCCTTTAAGTGCAATTGTTTGTATTTCTCTTGCACTCGTTTCACCTGGTATACTCGCTAGATAGCTTCTGAAATTTTTTTTTCATTAGTCCTGGTGCTCCTATAATTACTGGGATGATGGAGATTTTCCTAAGATTCCAGTTTCTTTTCATGTCATCAATTAGACCTTGGTATTTCGTAATCTTTTCCCTTTCTGCTCTGTTCAATTCTGAATCATTAGGGACACTGACTTTAACTAGGGTTGCTACTTTCTCCCTTTTGTCCCATATTACGATGTCAGGTTTAACAGCTCCGTTTTCTAGATATGTAGCTGTAAGGATTGCATAGTCATAGTGGATGGTGTGTAAATTATTTCGAACTGTTCTTTCTGGTATATGCTCCCAGGACTTACTTAAGTTGTTTGCATGTAGTCAGCCAAAGACAACCCCTTTTACAGAGAAACCGAAGACAATCGATTATGGTGTCTAGTAAGTAATTCAAACTCTCTCTCTCTCTCTCTCTATATATATATATATATATATATATATATATATATATATATATATATATATATATATATATATATATATTTGAAGCTCTTCGTTAAAAAGTAGAGCACTGTAAATGGTAGTAATAACACAGCGTGATGTCACTTGCTTTATATGCATCATTCCTTCACTTATAGAAGTTGAATTCCTGTACGTCTCGCCGCCTTTAAAAGTGTAAAAATATTCATTGTTTATAAGCTGTTCAGAACTGGCCTATCGGTTAGCGACGTTGGATTGGGGTTGAAAAATACTTGTAATCCAGGGTTTCGAATCGTGTGACCGCTGGTGAATAGTCGTACTTCTATGCTGATGAGTCTTGATTGAAAAGAGACGAAACGTATACGTCCATAGATAAATAAACAATAACAAATATATATATATATATATTATGGTGTCTAGTAAGTAATTCAAACTCTCTCTCTCTCTCTATATATATATATATATATATATATATATATATATATATATATATATATATATATATATATATATATAGTGTGTGTGTGAGTGTACCTAAATTGTTTGCACGGTGTCTGTCGGTATTACACAACATATCATCAGAAAATATAATTGCGAAGACAAAACTACAACGAAAAACAAATTAAACAAATCGAACCTTCGAACTTTAATGATTTTCGTGTTTAGATTCGATCTTTGAAAATCGAAAATTGACGAAAAATTAATAAAAAAAATGTCGAAAAATCATTTTTAATCGAAAAGTTGATTTCTTATTAAATATTATCGATTAATTCACGCGGAAAGAAATATAAAAATCAACAATTTAAATAGATTGGAAATCGAATATTCGATTAACCTAAGCCAATTGTGTTTCTCCTAATCATTTTTGGCGCGAATATTTTTTGTGGTCCGCGATTTTAATCGGAAAAGAATACTGGGTTTTTTTTTCGTGTCCACTATTCATTCCGTCAATCTGCAATTCTATTAATCCTGTTTGCTTAGAATTATCCGAGTAACGTCCCTTGAATTTAATGTGGCCAACGTTTGAAAATACATCAGCGTGTATGAATTTTTTTTTTTCGTCCCTTTTTGGGTTAGCTGGATATTCCTCACATATTTATAAATTAATCAGATATTCGAACAATGGATATAAAAAAAATTTCCCTTAATCCATGGATTTTCAAAGATAAGCTCTTTTCATTAGAAACAAAGGGTATATTCAATGAAAGCTGGGTAGAAGATAAAATGTGTCTATGTAATTATCCAGAGGATCAATGAGCGATAAGTTGAGCATTGTTATAATCCAAAAATATTGGGTTGACATGATGGGTTAATGAGAAGAAGTAGTAGCCACTACTGGGAGCGCAGGACCGAGGACCGGGCTGGAAGAAGTCAGTGGCAGAGAATTAAATTAATGTGGATGGCTGTGAGTGAAAAGTGAAAAGGTGGGAGTGAAAAGTGGAGGGGTGGGAGTGAATGAAATTAATGTGAATGGCTGTGAGTGAAAAGTGGAGGGGTGGGAGTGAAAAGTGGAGGGGTGGGAGTGAATGAAATTAATGTGGATGGCTGTGAGTGAAAAGTGGAGGGGTGGGAGTGAAAAGTGGAGGGGTGGGAGTGAATGAAATTAATGTGGATGACTGTGAGTAAAAAGTGGAGGGGTGGGAGTGAAAAGTGGAGGGGTGGGAGTTAATGAAATTAATGTGGATGGCTGTGAGTGAAAAGTGGAGGGGTGGGAGTGAAAAGTGGAGGGGTGGGAGTGAATGAAATTAATGTGGATGGCTGTGAGTGAAAAGTGGAGGGGTGGGAGTGAAAAGTGGAGGGGTGGGAGTGAATGAAATTAATGTGGATGGCTGTGAGTGAAAAGTGGAGGGTGGGAGTGAATGAAATTAATGTGGATGGCTGTGAGTGAAAAGTGGAGGAGTGGGAGTGAAAAGTGGAGGGGTGGGAGTGAATGAAATTAATGTGGATGGCTGTGAGTGAAAAGTGGAGGGGTGGGAGTGAATGAAATTAATGTGGATGGCTACTACTTTTTCTCATTAACCCATCATGTCACCCTAATATTTCTATGTACTTGCATGACATTTTTCTTAAAATTATCATCCTGAGGAAGTCTTACAAATAAAGAAGAAACGTTGATGAATACATAAAAAAACATATTTGTAATTTGCTTGAAGCATTGTTCTTAATATGTAATAAGTATTGTTAGAAGGCGGTAACAAGGGACGTAACTCCAACAAGCAGAGCTTAATCCATTCGAGCTACCCCTCCTCCTCAATCGGACGCATGCAACGTAAAATACAACACACATAGCCCCAACAATGATACTTAAATAGAACACTTCTAAAAACTACACATAATAAGAACACATAAGATTTTAAAACAAAACAAAAAAACAAAGATGTTAGTCTAACAGCCGATCTTTTCAGTTACGGGTGCCCCTAACCGAAATAATCAGCGTTTTCTTTATTTTTTTTGAAGCCACAATGTCATGTATGATGTTTGGGGAGGGGGGGGGGTCTTAGTGTTTTGTTACTTTTTTTTTCTAATATCAAGACCCACGGATCTGTCTTAATCAAATTGGAAGATTCGGTTCAGAAAGATGAGTGACAGTCGCTGAGAATCCTGGGGGAAACTTCGACGAGCTGACAATATTAAAAGTGATTCAATTATATAAAAGAAAAATCAAAGGTTTGAGAAAATATTCAGTCACTTTGTATTTGATATTGAATCAAAGAAGAAAAAAAAATGGGGCGACAAAAGAAGAAAGAAAAAACGTTTTTGAGTTAATAACTATGAAAATCAATGGAGAAAAAAGTCTACGAAATGGCTAAGAATTAACAGGGTATCTATAAAACTGTCAATATCCAGCTGAGGAATCCCCTCAATCAAGGTACAGTGAATATATATATATATATATATATATATATATATATATATATATATATATATATATATAGAGAGAGAGAGAGAGAGAGAGAGAGAGAGAGAGAGAGAAAGATATATATATAGAGAGAGAGACAGAAAAAGATATATATATGTATAGAGAGAGAGAGAGAAAGATATATATATATAGAGAGAGAGAGAGAAAGATATATATAGAGAGAGAGAGATAGATAGATAGATAGATATAGATATATATATAGAGAGATATACATATATATAGAAAGATATATATATTTATATAGAAAGATATTTATATAGAAAGATATATATAGAGAGAGATATATAGATATATATAGATATATAGATATAGATAGATAGATAGATATACATAGATATATATACATAGATATATATATATAGAGAGAGAGATATATACATATACATATACATATATATACATTATATTTAATATAATTGAATTATCGTTTAATAATAATCTATCGTGATAATAAAGCTCAATATATTGAATAGAGCAATCAGTCATAGAGATGAAAGATGAAAATAAAAAATTGTAAAGATAAAATATTTATCAGAACATCAAAATATCCTTAATCCATGGATTTTCAAAGATAAACTATTTTCATCAGAGGATAGCTCCGGCTTGAAAAATATCGGATCTAAATCCATGTCTATAACCTATCGATACACTGATCAACCAGGGAGCTAGAGGTTTTCAAAATGCACACTTTGATATATACCGAACTCTTACTGGCAAACTTCTTTCTGAACCCTGTAAAACGGATATTTCAAATACCAGACAACCGCACAGACAAAATAAACTGGACTCTACCAATTGCACTCTAAATATCAGCCTCTTAACAACAACATTTGGATTCCTAAACAATTTGAGTATTATTCTTTTTCAAACATTCATTTTCAAAGTAACAGCTGTTTAATTTTTGACGTGTTTTTAGAAAGTATCCACCCTGACTCTACGCTCTCATCTCAACATCAGATTCTTTACCCTTTTGTCTTCATTTTGTTTTATTTTATGTAAAATTTCATTGTCGGTTTTTATCTATCCTCTGGTGCAAAAGCGTTTATTTTTGAAAATCCATAGATTAAGTATATGAAGCTCTTTGAGCTTTTGATGTTCTAATAAATATTATATCTTTACAATTTCGTATTCTCAGCTTTCATCTCTCTATATATACACATATATATATATATACATATACATATATATATATACATAGACATATATATGGATCAAAATAATCCAAAGTGAAAACTTTTAGTAGATGGAACCTATTGTGAAAAGGATTTTTCCCCAATCTGCTCCCACGCAAAGAGTTTTTCTTCACATTCTACAATTTCACCGGACTTCCTTTCAACGGAAATTTACCACCCGGACAATTTGCATATCTTTTTCAGGGAAATTTTTCTTTTCATTCAATACATTTTTTATCAAAAATAATTTGAATAATTTTTGATAATAATTTTCATATTTTTCAAATATTTGAACTTTGGTGTTTTCGAAAGCCAACTTATCCATCTGTATTTCTCCTCTGATGATAAGATTTCGATCTTTGAAAAGCCTTGGCTTAAAGAAAAGAATAATAAAAACCAGTTTATTACTGAATGCACCTTGCATTGAACAATTGAAATTTGAAATAAATTTGGACAATCGTCGCATATTTATCACTTTTTTCTTCTATCTCTATATATATATATGTATATATATGTATATGTATACATATATATGTATATATATGTATATGTATACATATATATATGTGTATATATATGTATATGTATGTGTATGTATACATATATATGTATATGTATATGTATACATATATATATATGTATATATATGTATACATATACATATATATATATATGTATATATATACATATATATATGTGTATATATGTGTATATATATGTATATGTATACATATATGAATGTATGTATATGTATATATATACATATATATGTATATGTATGTATATGTATATATACATATATATGTATATATATGTATATGTATACATATATATATGTATATATATGTATATGTATAGATATATATATACGTATATATATGTATATATATGTGTATGTATACATATATATGTATATATATGTATATATATGTATATGTATGCATATATATATATGTATATATATATGTATATATATGTATATGTATACATATATATATATGTATATATATGTATATATATGTATATGTATACATATATATATGTATATATATGTATATATATGTATATGTATACATATATATGTATATATATATGTATATATGTATATATACATATACATATGTATACATATGTGTACATATATATACATATATATACATACACATATGTATATATATACATATATATACATATATATGTATATATG
>OY744554.1:5775439-5785439 GCA_963556195.1 Sepiola atlantica | reverse complement strand
TATGTTGATGTAATTATTTTTATTGGTGATTGCAGCGTTCGTTGTTTTTTACAGCGTCTTACAAATGGACTATGGTCACAACGAACGCTTCAATCACCAATAAAACAATTGCATAAAGGTAGAGGATTTCACCAGGCGCCAGGTACTTCTGGAGCGGTCGAATGAATGATCCACCCGTTTTCCCACCAAACTTAGAAACGGGTATGATATATATATATATATATATATATATATATATATATATATATATATTAGTAGTATGTTTTTAAAAGGCTGTGGGCAATGCAAATTCCGGGTAAGATGTAAGCTGGAAGTAACAAAAATAATAAATCGAATACGAAATGTGACTTACTATTTATTTTTTCTTAAAATCTTACATAACAGCAAGTGTGGTGTTAGCTGTTTGTGTGATGTCCGGATGATTATAAAAATCATTTATTTAATATTTCGGGAAAAGAAACTTCCCTTTGTCAAAACTAATAAACACCAGAAGAAAATTCCGTCCGTGCGGAGAATCTGCCTATATATATATATATATATATATATATATATATATATATATCTTCCATTCACATTGAATCAAAAGATGTGAGGTTCGTAAGTGTATCCTGTGTAGTTTCTGACTTTTAGCTGAGCACACACACAGAATTACGACTCTATTATATAGTAGAATAGGTTTTCTTTATTCTATAACGTCTCACGTAATTATCTTCTTTCTTTCATCCCGGGCGACACCCGCAGGATATTGCTGACCTTTGACCTGTTGGTCGAAGGCAAATCAGTAAAGGTCAGAATACGAGATCACAACGCAAATCACGCGTGATTCACGTTTGTTAAAAAAGATCATTGCAAAAAAAAAATAATAATAATCAGGTCACGTCGAACGAAGCCTAACTCCATGAATGACTCAGATTATGAACTCAGTACTCTTAGAAAACGTTTTCTTTTTCTATGTTAAATCAAGCTATCTATACCAGGGATCACTAACCTACTGCCCGCGAGTCGGATCAAGCCCGCGCTCTCAGCTCATCAGGCGCGCCGACAGTACTTACATGTGCGTGATAAAACGTATGAATCACGTCATGTGAGACAATCTAAATTTAAATAAATTGAAACTCATGCGTATAGATTAGTGCCAAATCTGTTGCAAAGAAAGGTGCTAGGCTTCCGCAAAGTAGGCTCCCTCTACCTTGCTAGAACAACTTCTCACGCCTGCCAGTATCCTAAATCTCTACAAAGCCACAATCCGCCCATGCATGGAGTATTGTTGTCACGCCGTGGCTGGTGCACCAACCACTAGTCTGTCCCTAAAAAAAGAATCTCTTATCTAATAGGTCGCACATTGTGCACCAAGCTCCAGCCCCTGTCCCATCGCAGCAATGTTGCAACCTTGTGCTTGTTTTACAAGTACTACAATGGAATATGCTCCTACGAAGTTTCTGCTCTGGTGCCCCCTCGACATAAATATCCCCGACCAACCCGACACTCATCTAAATCCCATCTTTTCACTGTAGAAGTCCGCAGATGTCGAAGGGGTGTCTACTCTAATGGTTTCATTCCTCGAACTGCTAGTCTTTCGAATTCCCTCCCTGCTCTCTGTTTTCCTGATTGTACAAACATGCAGTAATTAAAATTGAATGTAAGCAAACATTTTGCTGCACAAAACTTCACTTAGGATGCCCTGGCCCCTAATTCACAGGAGCCCCTTTGGTCTCAATGGCAATGTGCCCCCTTGTTTGGGGGGTAATAAAAGTACAAAAATAAAAGATATTATGTTTAGAACATTTAGGAGATGTTTGGGTATGCGGGACTTTTCTGACTGCTAAAAATGTATTATTTATTGTAATGTTTGGAACACGACACAAGGTTCTGTGATACAATTTAAATATTGCTGTGTTCTTGAAAAGAATTACAATATATAATGGTATTATTCGAATGGGAGGAGCAACCAACCCCATAGTAGATTGAAGAAATAAAAGTCCATTTCAATAGAAAATACAATGAATAGCTTCTTTTTCTTCTTCTTTCGTGTGAATCAGATGATTCTGGTGTTGGCATTAGTTTTCCCCAATGTTTTGTCTAGTTAGAAATATTTCTGGAAAGACATCGGGTACTTACGGGAAGGACTATGAGAAAGTAGCCAACATCCCTAAGTAAAAGTGGTACTGTGGAACCGACTGGATTCGAACTTAGAACACCCAGGTCTTCAGTTCGTGTCGATATCCACTTAACCACCGTCACCTCCCAATGAATAGCTAGACAGATATTAGTAAGACATTAATAACCTCCGAAGCAAGATAGCAAGATAGCAGTGAATACAGTGTTCACTATATATAGTTCTTCGTATTAGTATGTCTCAATAGGAAGATGAGGCTAAAATATTCTATTAGAACATCCGGATTAGCTTCGTTTTCCTCTTTCTTTTTTTCTTTTTCCTTTTTCTTTCTTCACTTTCTAGTATTTGAAAAGGGTCACAGTATACATTTTTTTTTTACTCAAGTCGAATGAACAATCAACACGATAGTAGAATAAAAAAAGAAAGTATTTTTTTACAATAAAAAGTACAATAAATGCTCCGATGAATTGGCTACTCTGGTGCCCCCCTCGACGTAAATTCACAAGACCAACTCGACAATCGACTAAATTCCATCCATTCACTGTGGAGGTCCCCAGATGCCGGAGAGCTTTCTACTCAAATAGCTTCTTTTTTTTTCTTCTTCGTGCTGCTGGCCTCTGGAACTCCCTCCCTGCCCCCTGTTTCCCCGACAGTACTGACATGCAGAAGTTTAAAATTAATGTAAACAGACATCTCGCTGCGCAGATCCCAGTTTAGGTTGACCCCCCCCCCCCCCAACCTTCTCCCCTGTTCTTTTTTCTCAGTAGCCCCTTACGTCTACAGTGGCGGCCTGCCTTGTTTGGGGCGAACTACGTTTAAAAAAAGAGAGAAAGACAGCAATTAGTACGAGATTACTAATCTAGCAAGTGATAATCTCCATTGGTTTTATTCCGGCCACTGGACATTAGCCTATCCACTTAGTACAGTTAACGTTAGAAAAGTCTTACAATATACAAGGTCGCTACTCCAGTAGCAGGAACAACCAATACAACAGTAAAATGAAGGAAGACAGGTTTATTTCAGTAAAGCGTACAATGAATGACTAGACAGACATTAGTAAAACATTAAGATAGCAGTGCCTGCAGCGTTCACTATATATAGTTCTCCGTATTAGCAATTCCATATAGGAAAAATAGGGTGTAGCATATTCTTGTACAACAAAAAAGTTCTGAATTTAGATCTCCACGTGACGGAGTGAAAGAAAAGCCGGCTATTAATTTCGTAAAGGGGGGCAACCTGCAGTAGACACCAAGGTAGCAATCATTGTTGTTTACAACTGTTTCAAGGCAGCATTTATTTTAAGTTGTACAATGAATAATAAAATAGTCCTTACATCTATATTCCATTAGTAAAACATTAATACTATCCGAAGCAAGATAGCAGTGCATGCAGTGTTCACTATATATAGTTCTTCGTATTAGCAATTCCATATAGGAAAAATAGGGTGTAGCATATTCTTGTACAACAAAAAAGTTCTGAATTTAGATCTCCACGTGACGGAGTGAAAGAAAAGCCGGCTATTAATTTCGTAAAGGGGGGCAACCTGCGATAGACACCAACCTAGCAATCATTGTTGTTTACAACTGTTTCAAGGCAGCATTTATTTTAAGTCGTACAATGAATAATAAATTAGTCCTGACATCTATATTCCATTAGTAAAACATTAATACTATCCGAAGCAAGATAGCAGTGCATGCAGTGTTCACTATATATAGTTCTTCGTATTAGCAATTCCATATAGGAAAAATAGGGTGTAGCATATTCTTGTACAACAAAAAAGTTCTGAATTTAGATCTCCACGTGACGGAGTGAAAGAAAAGCCGGTTATTAATTTCGTAAAGAGAGGCAACCTGCAGTAGATACCAAGGTAGCAATCATTGTTGTTTACAACTGTTTCAAGGCGGCATTTATTTTAAGTCATTCAATGAATAATATGTTAGTCTTAGCATCTATATTCCAAAATTCATAATGGTCGGTTAATTAGTTTATGAATCTTGTATATACAAATATATGAATATATACACATAACTAACGTTAAAATGACACCGGTAATTATAGCACAGGTTGATAAATGGGGAAAAATGGAACAAGTGCAAAACTCAAAATTGTTACTCGAGTTGAAAAGAAGATAGTAGTATACTGAAAGGACATATTCACATCTTATTTGTGGTTCCTATGGGAATGGGGGGGGGCTAAAAAAAATTTTCTTATTTTAACTGAAAATATTATTTATGGGGGAGGGTAAAAAAAAATTGGGGGGGAGGGTAAAAATTTTTTTTTTTTTCCTAATTGAAAATATTACTATGTATGGAAAAGAACAATTTTTTTGGCGGGTGGGGGGTAAAAAAAATTTTTTTTTTTCAATTAAAAATATTTCTATGTATGGGGAAGGGTAACAAAAACTTTATATTTTTTTTACTAAAAATATTTCTATTCATTGGGGGGGTGGTTAAAAAAAATTGGGGTGGGGGTCGAAATTTTTTTTCTTTTATTTTAACTAAAAATATTGTTGGTTCGAAACAAAGAAAATCAATGTCTAACCACCCAGGAAATATGACTGGGGATCCATCGGTTTACAGGTAAGCGTTCATTTCTGACGCGGCAGCCTAGCAAAAATAGACGACCGTAGGGAGGCTATTTTGGCTAGTCCACTTATAAAATAACGAACACTTTCTCTGCACCGAATTCGCCATTTGACAAAGTTGAAAATATCATCTTAATTTTAATACTTGAAGAAATGTTTTTTTTTCATTTCTTTCAGTTAGCAATGAATGATCATATTATAATTGGTTCTTCTTTATAGTCTGCGTCTGCGTTCGCGCTCGATTTTTTAGGGGGGGGGGCGTACCCCCCCCCCCCCCAATATCTTTTTGGCAGGGGAAAAAATTAAAATTTTGGCGGGAAAAAAAAGTTACTAAATGGGTAACCATTTTGTAAGAATAACAAAACTGGTTCTTTGATATGACGTAGGGGCCTTCAATAGCATATTTAAACTATATATATATATATATATATATATATATATATATATATATATATATATATATATATATAATATTTGTTGTTGTTTATTATCTATGTACGTACACGTTTCGTCCTTAATAATCGAGATTCATCAGCATAGAGATATGACTATTCGCTACCGGTAATGCGATTCGAAACACCGGATTACGAGTAATTTGCAACTCAAATCCGACGCCTTAACCACCCGGCGAATTTTAAATAGCGAATAAACTGTGATAAAATTAACACTTTATATATATATATATATATATATATATATATATATATATATATACATATATATATATATATATATATATATATATATATATATATATATATATATATATATATATATATATATATATTGTTGGTGATTTTATTATTTCATTAATTGCGACAATATATATGTTGTTTCGTTAGCATTCATAATGAAAGCCAACTCTTCAAGCTTTAAACGGAATCACTGCCTAAAATTTTTAATTCAACCTCAACCGGAAATTGAAGATGCATAAAAGGGAGGGGGACGAAAATGGGGCTTAGCCTATAGCGAGGACAGGAAAGGGGGAAGGGGGATACCTCAACAGGTGATATTTTAGAAAGTTGAGTGGGTGATATCTAGCGTCTGGGCCATCGTGACCTCAATTTCAACTGGGGCCGAGGGCCGGGTGGGTTTAATTTAATAATGAGAATAAAATTATAAAATTATAACTGTCATTTCTGTTGTAATAGGTGATTATCGTGTAGATAAAAATATTTTTGATAATTTTAATTTAGGGTATTAATTGCTACTTTTGCATTCTATTTCAGTGTAATTATTTATGGATTTTACAATGAGCTCAGTACCGGTAGTGAATTTTGTTGTGATAATATTTGTTAATTGTAATTATATTATACTAAAATTAATACTAGTGGAATTACTATATAAAAGAAGTTTTAGTAAACACGATGAGTAACGTAGACAAATATTTTTTTAAATTTTAACATTTGGGTGATTCCCAAAACTCCACCACCCGGAAAAAATCAAATAAGCGAGATACAAAACAGCAATAAAGAAAAAAATTGCTCTACACCAAATGTGTCGTAATATTATGTAATAAAAGTTTACCCAGCTCGTGTGCGTATATATGTATATGCGGATTGAATTGCTAAACTAATGACCTCATCATTATTCATTATGGGATTCGTATTCTAGGCAACACGCTGAGTTAAATGGTAAAATCTGTGTATACTTTACGATTTAATATACTTTACAACGAAATCGAATTTGGCTAAGATCAAAGTGTAGTATCTGTTCCGATGGATACTGCACCCCATAGACTGGTATTGTCTTGGCCTTCGGGTCTTGATTTACGCCGGTCTATGGGTCTGTCCTGTCCACTTTCCCAGGCTTTGCCTCCCCTCTTTGGGGAGGAGTAAGTTTATAGCTTATTGCCTGAGGCGCCCCTACCGGGGAATGCCGACGGGGCTGCCCAGGCAATTTTTAAACCCCACTTTCCCGACCCGACCTTGGGTCACATCTTACTTGTGGGAGTAAGATAAAAACTGGCCTTGTGCCTAACTCCTGGAGAGGAGTAAATCAATACTCACACACAAAATCTTTTGAAATAAAAATTAAGAACTAATGGTATACATATTGCCTTCTGGGACAAGCATTTCGCTAGTGTATATATATATATATATATATATATATATATATATATATATATATATATATAAAGATATTGTTCGTTCTTTTTTTTTTTTTTAAGCATTGAATAAAATGTAATAAAATGACGTAAGAAGCCCTTTTTAACAATGCGTGAAAGAATTTATTTCTTTTTTTTTTTTTTTTTTCTTTTTTTTCTTTTTTTTTCTTTTTTTTTCCTTTTTTTTTCTTTTTTTTTCTTTTTTTTTTTTCTCTTTTTTTGAAAAAAAAAGAAAAAAAAGAAATAAATTCTTTCACGCATTGTTAAAAAGGGCTTCTTACGTCATTTTATTATATATATATATATATATATATATATATATATATATATGTATATATATATATATGTATATATGCACACATTTCTATATACATATATATACATATATATATACACATTTCTATATACATATATATACATATATATATATATATATATATATATATATATATATATATATAAATAGCTGCTCTCTCCCTTGAATACATATACATATATATATATATATATATATATATATATATATATATATATATATATATATAATCATGGACTCTCCCGTCGATTTCGAGGTATGAGGTCTTGACAACTTAAAATTTGTTTAGTCTTCGATGGATGTAGTATGCTTACATTTACTCAATCGTAAATGGCATTTGAGTCCTGCGAGAGATTTGCAAACCAGCCCACAATGGATGCAAGAAGGAAGATCTTTAGAAAAATCGGCTGGGATACTTGTAGATGTTTTTGTTCTTTCGTGTCTTTCGCGCTGTTGATAAATGGCAGTTACAGAGAACCGCCTGAATCACCCTTGGCAGTCAGATCGCCATTCCTTCCGTCGGGAAGCAAGCTGTTCAAAATCACGATAAACAATATTGGTAGATGTCAAATTCATCTTCAACTTGTCCTTAAAGCGAAGCAGCGGTCGACCCACATTTCGCCTTCCACTGTTGAGCTCGCCGTACATCAGTTGCTTTGGTATTCTATCATCTTCCATACGTAAGACATGTCCTGCCCAATGCAGTTGTGATTGCATCGAAAAGCTTTCAATTCCCCCAATACCGCAGCATGTAAATAGTTCCGCATTAGATATCCGATTTCTTAGGGTGACACCACGAATCGTTCTAAGGCAATTTTTGTGAAAGACATCAAGCTTCTGAATGTGGCTGCGATAGACTGTCCATGATTCCGATCCATAAAGCAGTGATGTTAGCACAACTGCTCTATACACAAGTACTTTTGTTCTCAAACTTATCCCTCTGTCCTTCCATAACCGATGACGCAGTTTTCCAAAGGCAGTGGTTGCTTTCGCAATTCGGTTAAAGATTTCGTCATCAAGAGAGGCATTCCAATTTAACTTACTCCCAAGATAATTGAAGTTTTTCACATATTTCAGATCTTTACCGTCCACTTGGATTGGAATATCTGGAAAACTGTGTACTGGTGGCCGTTGCTTTACTGGTGACCGTTGCTTCACACCCTGAACTTGTTTAGGCGTGAGGCGAGGTTGGTGAATCACTTCTGTTTTCTTGATGCTGATTGTCAGACCAAAAGCCTTGCAAGCAGCTGAAAACCTGTCCACAAGCAGTTGCGTTTCCTCCCGAGATGTTGCACAAAGTGCAGCGTCATCTGCAAACAAAAGATCCCTGGTGACAGTTTGTCGAAGAAGGGTCTTAGCTTTGAAACGTTGCTGGTTGAAGAGACCACCACTTGTTCTAAATTTAAACTCCACCCCAGTATCTATATCAGCGAAAGCATATCTCAGCATAACTGAAAAGAACAAAGCAAATAGCACAGGTGCCATTACGCAACCCTGTTTGGTACCATTTGTCAAATTGAAAGGTTCTGAAGACTCTCCATTTGAAACAACCGATGCCTTCATTCCATCATGGAAAGAAATAATTACATTCAGCATGTTGTCAGGTATTCCCAGCTTGTCCAACACTTTCCAGATGGCTTCACGGTTTACTATGTCAAAGGCCTTTGTAAGATCAATGAAAACCATATACAACTCCTCGTTCTTTTCCCGAACTTTCTCGGCAACCTGGCGGAGGGAAAAGATCATATCGACAGTACCCCGACCAGCATGGAAACCGCACTGAGATTCGGGATAGATATCATCAACAAGATGTTTAATAATTCTGTTGGGAATAGGCCTTGCCAAGACCTTCCCTGCAATTGACAAAAGTGAACCATGTTGCCCCTCTCGACGACCGTCGACCCCAACGTTGTGTTTCCGTGACCTTCTTCTTGTCTTCATCGTCCAGCTGAGTCGTCTATCTACTGATGAATCGTCGAGGGCACAGCACTGGTCCACAAGTTAATAAGAAACACAACTCTCGATAAATAACACAAACACATATACGTTGTGTATAACTTAGTTTGAACTATGAGTGTGTGTGACACCGTCGCGTACTGTCGAGACTCCTATTGTCGTTGCTATATCGTTAGCTCATTTCATCGTTTTCCCGGTCCGATCCGCTCTCTCGGGAGGTTCGATCCTAACTGCCCGGCTTCTCCCCGAAACCCAAACTCGTTAACTTTTTGTCATTAACCTTACTGTCGTAAAACTAACCTACCTTACTGTAGTCAGATGTCGTAAAACACTGTCACTCCTAAATGTCGCCTGTCCTGAACAATAGAAGTTGACCACTCCCGTACTTTTATTTGTCGAGGGTCACTTCCTATTCTCGCGACCTCCATTGTATCACACCTCGATGGTTGTCACATATCTTTCTATTGCCTTTATTCTTATACGAGTGTTGAATTAATGCATCTTTGAAATCCTGAGGGACATTTCCACCTTGCCAGATCTTCACAAAGAGACTGTGCAGCTTCTTCACTAGTTTCTGGCCACCGTACTTAAACACCTCAGGGGGTAAGGTGTCTTTCCCTGACCTTTTGCCTGACGACATTTTCCTAATAGCAACGAAAACTTCATGTATTGCTAGAAGGAAGGAGAGTTCAGGAATCTCAGGTCGTTCAGTGATAGATGAAAGTATTTCTTCATCAGTTGTGGAAGTATTGTTTAGGACCGCTTCGAAGTGCTCCTTCCAGCGATTCAATGTATCCGCTCTATCATTTATCAGTGTGCCATCATTTGCAGATACGGGAGAAACGCCAGATTCGTGCGGTCCAAAAACTTTCTTAATACCTTCATAAAAGACTTTCAAGTATTTTCTGTCAAATGCTTCTT
>OY744554.1:5765439-5767939 GCA_963556195.1 Sepiola atlantica | reverse complement strand
TCAAGAAATTTAATATCCTTTTCGGTACAAATTGAAAAAAAAACGTTTTTAATGCGAAACAATAATAAATTAATTTCAGTTTTATTTTTTTAAAAAAACTAAAAAAGAATGTTAGGGCAGGGAGGGGCGTATTTAATTTTTTTTTTTTGATTCATAGATATTTTTTAAATTAGATTCATTGATTTCGTATCAATTTCGTAGGTGTTTGTTCTCTCTTTCTTCTTCTTCTTCTTCTTCTTCTTCTTTCCTTCCTTCCTTATTCTTTCTTTCTTTTTTATATATCTTATAGATAAAGTAAGATTAGTTTTGAGCTGAATGTCTTCTATAACGACAGGGCCTAGGAGAGCTATGGAATATCTTGAAATGTCCTCTCAGCCATCAAATCCGATAAGTCTGTAAAAGCCATCGTTAACTGGAAAAGGTCTGAATAACAATGCTGGTGTACCTCAGGGATCCTTCTGGGCCCAACCTTTTTTCAGGTCTGAAACTTGAGGGAAGGTCAACCTGGTACTGACATGGCCATTAATTTATTTTACTTCATTTCTTTGTCTTTTTAAGAGAGGAAGGGAAATCCCAGAGGGACATATTTTGGGAAAGCGTTCAAAAAGAACTTACATTTTTTAAGAGGTTGACTTCTTTACTGGTTAAGCGATTGAGAGGTAAACGTGAACTAATTGAACACTAGAATATATCTGTATCTTATATAGAGATCAAGTCTCAACCCAGGACACGCCTCTTGATTTATAAGAAATTCGATTGAAGTAAAATCCAACAAAAAGAGAAAAAAACATCTCATTATCCGTCAAAAATAGTTTTTTCACAAGCAATTGTTTCCTCCACATCTCAAGAAAATACATTATCATGACATACAAAATATCACCAATTTGATGTTAGCAGGCTTCATCAATGTATAAAAATTCCCTGTGTGTGGACACTTCTCTTTTGGATAGCTATGAAATTTGCAGTAAATGTTTATATAAAAACACACACTATATATATATATATATATATATATATATATATATATATATGGTGTACCTCAGGGATCCTTCTGGGCCCAACCTTCTTTCGTATAAATTTCGTTCAAGTTTTGTTTCTCTTTCTCTCTCTCTCTCTCTCTCTCTCTCTCTCTCTCTCTCTCTCTCTCCTTCTCATCTCTTTTTAATACTTTCTTATATACACAGTAAAGTTAGTATCCCCGAAATGTGGATCTCAATATATTCGGTAAAAGAGTAAACATACATCAATCCCTTCAATTTTCGGTACATATTTTTTGTATGTTTCAAGAATGTTTATTTTAGTTTTTATCTATTTTTTTGTGGATTTTAATATTTAGTCCGGCTACCCATTTCTAACTAAAATAGTCGCGATCTTTCACTCTTACATTCCTCTCCTTCACTGAGTCTTGATATCTTCAGTAACGAAAAGAACATTAAACATTTTAATTTTTTATCGATTTTTGTCAAAATTTTATCCTGCTCGCTATTTTAATTAAAATAATCATACATAAAGGAAGTCGGGGGAGTTTCCACTGTCAACTTTAAATCTATTACAAATGCCATCCACGTACACCGGCATGATATTTTTGCAAGATACATTATTCTTAAGCACCGTTATTATTTCATATGTCATTCTTGAAATTTTAAGTTAACTACTCTGTATTTTATTTTAGCTACTCAAACAGAGTTCTTGGCCTTTTGGCTAAGATCAAAGTGTAGTATCTGTTCCGATGGATACTGCACCCCATAAACTGGTATTGTCTTGGCCTTCGGGGCTTGATTTTACGCCGGTCTATGAGTCTGTCCTGTGCAGTTCTAAGAGGTCCACCCTCCCAGGCTTCGCCTCCCCTCTTTGGGGGAGAGTAAGTTTATTGCTTACTGTCTGAGGCGCCCCTACCGGGGAATGCCGACGGGGCTGCCCAGGCAATTTTTAAACCCCACTTTCCCGACCCGACCTTGTGTCACATCTTACTTGTGGGAGTAAGATAAAAACTGGCCTTGTGCCTAACTCCTGGAGAGGATTAAATCAATACTCTGTATTTTTATACAATATTTCGTGGAGTGCAAATGAATACAGACAAGACCAAGGAACTCGTCCAACATCCACCTGATCTTCTGCCCCCAGACATTAACACCATTGTAAATTACCAACCACTAGAGGAAGTGGATCAGTGTTAATACCTAGGGAGCATCTTAACATCTATCCTCACATGTAAGAGGATGTGGAGAACAGAATCAGGGTGTTTTATCGTCTCGATTGTTAGAAGACACAATTTACAGAATTACATTTGTCAAACACTATTTGCCACTAGTCACTCTATACAATCTTTGTCTATTTCGAAAGCATAGGTTAACCATTTATCTGTTATTTATTCTAGACATTTACACCTTAATTATGTTCCGTTATCATTTTATTATATTATTATACATATAAAAATGCAATGTACAAATCGAATATTTAATTTTAAATGAAA
Organism: Sepiola atlantica; assembly: GCA_963556195.1. Classification (NCBI taxonomy): domain Eukaryota; kingdom Metazoa; phylum Mollusca; class Cephalopoda; order Sepiida; family Sepiolidae; genus Sepiola; species Sepiola atlantica. Next base: position 5,765,466 of record OY744554.1, on the reverse strand, counting down.
TTAAATAGCTATTTTATTAGAAACGTA
>OY744554.1:5752939-5757939 GCA_963556195.1 Sepiola atlantica | reverse complement strand
CACTCTACACACCCGCCTCTAAATTTTAGTATAATAATAATCAGCGGTGGCTTATGTGGTATAAAACAACGTCAAACACGCACACGGTGCATCTGGATCTGAAAAACTTACTAGAGTCGCATTGTCTCGCTCGTAAGTCCGTACTAAGCGACTGACATGCAAGGATTTTCAAGCCGTTTGTTGTGGAATACTTTGTTGTTATATCGAGCGGATGCATTCGGCTCGAGTTCGTCTGGTTTAAAATTCTCTCTTTTGAAGATTGGGTTGAAATCGACGTCTCAAAGAACGGTCGAGTTTCAAAGAGTTCGATTCCCAAGGAGCGGACGCCTGCGAGCATAAACGCCCCCTTTTAGGACGAATTGCCACAAACAAACAGACCCATACACGAACACATACTAACACAGACGGGGGCACGGGTCATTAGGGCGTGCAGTGGAAGTATTAAAACTTGGGTTCCAGATGAATACAATTTATGGTTTCAAGTTTTCATGGTTGAATGAAGATGAATTTAGATGCGTCCATTAAATTCATTTATTCATAATAATAATAATAATAATTAATAATAATAATGATAAAATAAAAAGATAATTATAATAAGCATAATAATAAAAATAATAATTATAATAAAATAATAATAAAAAAAATTATAATAATAATACTAAAATAATAATAATAATAATAAAAATAATAATAATAAAAATAATAATAATAATAATAAAAAATAATAATAATAATAATAATAAATTATAATAATAATAATAAAAATTATAATAATAATAATAAAAATAATAATAATAATAATTATAATAAAAATTATAATAATAATGAAAATAATAGCAAAAATTATAATAATAATTATGATAATAATAATAATTATTATTATTGTAATAATAATTATGAAAATAATAATTAAAATAATAATAATTATAATGATGATGATGATGATGATGATGATGATGATGATGATGATGATGATATAATAAAAATTATAACAATAATAGTAATAATAAAAATAATGATAAAAAATTATAATAATAATAATAATAATAATAATAATAATAATAATAATAATAATAATAATAATAATAAATATATAATAATAATAATAATAAATTATAATAATGATGATAAAATAATAATAGTTAATAATAATAAGAAGAAGAGGAAGAAGAAGATAAAGAAATATAATAATAATAACTATAATAATCATAATTAATAAAAAATAATAATAATAATAATAATAATTACTAAAAATAATAATGATAATGAAATAATAATAATAATAATAATAATAATAATAATAATAATAATAATAATAATAATAATAATAATAATAATAATAATATATCAGACAAACATCTATAATAAATATTGCAATGGCGATAAAAAAAAACCCAGCTGCAACGGAGATTTAAGAACAGCTCATCAATTCAATTGTCGTTTACAAAAATCCAAGACAAAAAATAATTAAAACACTATTATAATAGCCGATGTGTATTTGTATATTCGTTTATCTATCTGACGCTATTGTCAGTATTTTCTGCCTACAGTCACATTATTGTTGCGTTTTACCCCGTCTTTTTTTAGTTCCGATGTATTAATTGCTTTCCTTTGTAGAACAGTTTGGGACTTTTAGCTCAGGCTTAGGGTTATGGGAAATCCTGGTAACGAAGCACTTGTCTACGTTATTTACCGGGCTTGTAGCACATGCCTTTGCCATTCTGAACTAGTTATTTTTTATCATACAATCTCCGTTCAATGATTATATCCTACCTAGGAGGGACGACCTCCTGGTACTGATACATCATTGGCTAATCTTATCATACAATCTCTGTTCAATGATTATATCTTACCTAGGAGGGACAACCTCCTGGTACTGATACATCATCGTCTAATCTTATCATACAATCTCCGTTCAATGATTATATCATACCTAGGAGGGACGACCTCCTGGTACTGATACATCATCGTCTAATCTTATCATACAATCTCCGTTCAATGATTATATCTTACCTAGGAGGGACGACCTCCTGGTAATGATACATCATCGTCTAATCTTATCATACAATCTCCGTTCAATGATTATATTCTACCTAGGAGAGACGAGCTCTTGGTAATGATACATCATCGTCTAATCTTATCATACAATCTCCGTTCAATGATTATATCCTACCTAGGAGGGACGACCTCCTGGTAATGATACATCATCGTCTAATCTTATCATACAATCTCCGTTCAATGATTATATCCTACCTAGGAGATACGACCTCCTGGTACTGATACATCATCGTCTAATCTTATCATACAATCTCTGTTCAATGATTATATCTTACCTAGGAGGGACGACCTCCTGGTACTGATACATCATCGTCTAATCTTATCATACAATCTCCGTTCAATGATTTTATCATACCTAGGAGGGACGACCTCCTGGTACTGATACATCATCGTCTAATCTTATCATACAATCTCCGTTCAATGATTATATCTTACCTAGGAGGGACGACCTCCTGGTACTGATACATCATCGTCTAATCTTATCATACAATCTCCGTTCAATGATTATATTCTACCTAGGAGAGACGAGCTCTTGGTAATGATACATCATCGTCTAATCTTATTATACAATCTCCGTTCAATGATTATATCCTACCTAGGAGGGACGACCTCCTGGTAATGATACATCATCGTCTAATCTTATCATACAATCTCCGTTCAATGATTATATCCTACCTAGGAGGGACGACCTCCTGGTACTGATACATCATCGTCTAATCTTATCATACAATCTCCGTTCAATGATTATATCCTACCTAGGAGGGACGACCTCCTGGTACTGATACATCATCGTCTAATCTTATCATACAATCTCCGTTCAATGATTATATCCTACCTAGGAGATACGACCTCCTGGTAATGATACATCATCGTCTAATCTTATCATACAATCTCCGTTCAATGATTATATCCTACCTAGGAGATACGACCTCCTGGTAATGATACATCATCGTCTAATCTTATCATACAATCTCCGTTCAATGATTATATCCTACCTAGGAGAGACGACCTCCTGGTACTGATACATCATCGTCTAATCTTATCATACAATCTCCGTTCAATGATTATATCCTACCTAGGAGATACGACAACCTGGTAATGATACATCATCGTCTAATCTTATCATACAATCTCCGTTCAATGATTATATCCTACCTAGGAGGGACGACCTCCTGGTACTGATACATAATCGTCTAATCTTATCATACAATCTCCGTTCAATGATTATATCCTACCTAGGAGGGACGACCTCCTGGTACTGATACATCATCGTCTAATCTTATCATACAATCTCCGTTCAATGATTATATTCTACCTAGGAGAGACGAGCTCTTGGTAATGATACATCATCGTCTAATCTTATCATACAATCTCCGTTCAATGATTATATCCTACCTAGGAGGGACGACCTCCTGGTACTGATACATCATCGTCTAATCTTATCATACAATCTCCGTTCAATGATTATATTCTACCTAGGAGAGACGAGCTCTTGGTAATGATACATCATCGTCTAATCTTATCATACAATCTCCGTTCAATGATTATATCCTACCTAGGAGGGACGACCTCCTGGTACTGATACATCATCGTCTAATCTTATCATACAATCTCCGTTCAATGATTATATTCTACCTAGGAGAGATGAGCTCTTGGTAATGATACATCATCGTCTAATCTTATCATACAATCTCCGTTCAATGATTATATCCTACCTAGGAGGGACGACCTCCTGGTACTGATACATCATCGTCTAATCTTATCATACAATCTCCGTTCAATGATTATATCCTACCTAGGAGATACGACCTCCTGGTAATGATACATCATCGTCTAATCTTATCATACAATCTCCGTTCAATGATTATATCCTACCTAGGAGAGACGACCTCCTGGTAATGATACATCATCGTCTAATCTTATCATACAATCTCCGTTCAATGATTATATCCTACCTAGGAGATACGACCTCCTGGTAATGATACATCATCGTCTAATCTTATCATACAATCTCCGTTCAATGATTATATCCTACCTAGGAGGGACGACCTCCTGGTACTGATACATCATCGTCTAATCTTATCATACAATCTCCGTTCAATGATTATATCCTACCTAGGAGGGACGACCTCCTGGTACTGATACATCATCGTCTAATCTTATCATACAATCTCCGTTCAATGATTATATCCTACCTAGGAGGGACGACCTCCTGGTACTGATACATCATCGTCTAATCTTATCATACAATCTCCGTTCAATGATTATATCCTACCTAGGAGATACGACCTCCTGGTAATGATACATCATCGTCTAATCTTATCATACAATCTCCGTTCAATGATTATATCCTACCTAGGAGAGACGACCTCCTGGTAATGATACATCATCGTCTAATCTTATCATACAATCTCCGTTCAATGATTATATCCTACCTAGGAGATACGACCTCCTGGTAATGATACATCATCGTCTAATCTTATCATACAATCTCCGTTCAATGATTATATCCTACCTAGGAGGGACGACCTCCTGGTACTGATACATCATCGTCTAATCTTATCATACAATCTCCGTTCAATGATTATATCCTACCTAGGAGGGACGACCTCCTGGTACTGATACATCATCGTCTAATCTTATCATACAATCTCCGTTCAATGATTATATCCTACCTAGGAGGGACGACCTCCTGGTACTGATACATCATCGTCTAATCTTATCATACAATCTCCGTTCAATGATTATATCCTACCTAGGAGATACGACCTCCTGGTAATGATACATCATCGTCTAATCTTATCATACAATCTCCGTTCAATGATTATATCCTACCTAGGAGATACGACCTCCTGATAATGATACATCATCGTCTAATCTTATCATACAATCTCCGTTCAATGATTATATCCTACCTAGCAGGGACGACCTCCTGGTACTGA
>OY744554.1:5742939-5745439 GCA_963556195.1 Sepiola atlantica | reverse complement strand
TTCTGAACAATTGAGAGAGAGAGAGAGAGAAAGAAAAGAGAGAGGTAAATACTATATATATATATATATATATATATATATATAATAGCTATTCCGATCCGCCATTGCCCGGTAATGTTTTCTACTTGCAAATTGTTTTGCTTTTTTTCATAAGCTATGCTGTGTTGTTTTTGTTTTTTTAATGCATGGAGTATTGTTGCCACATCTGGGCTTGTGCATCATCTACTAGTCTCTTCCTCCTTGACAAAGTCCAAAAAAGAGTAGTCAACCTAATAGGTCCCTCACTGTCAGCTAAGCTCCAGCCCCTGTCCCATCGCCGCAATGTAGCATCCTTGTGTTTGTTTTACAAATACTTCAATGGATTATGCTCCGATGAGTGTGTTGCTCTGGTGCCCCCCTCGACGTAAATTCACTAGACTAACTCGACATTCTACTAAATCTCATTCATTCACTGTGGAGGTCCCCAGATGCCGGAGAGCATTCTACTCAAATAGCTTCTTTCCTCGTGCTGCTGTCCTCTGGAACTCCCTCCCTGCCCCCTGTTTCCCCGACAGTACTGACATGCAGAAATTTAAAACTAATGTAAACAGACATCTCGCTGCTCAGTTCCGAATTTAAGCTGAACCACCAATCCTTCCCCCTTTTCCTTTTTCTCAGTATCCCCTTACGTTTACAGTGGCGTCTTGCCTTGTTTGGGGTGAACCATGTAAAAAAAAAAAAAAAAAAAAAAATATCTGTGCCCTAATCTCAAAGTGACCCATGTAAACAGAACCCCCTTAAAACTTCAAATACGTATATCCGATCTTAATGAAATTTAAACCACGCGTTCAAGACACCAATTCAAAGAGTTCTCTAACATCTTAGCTTCTTCTGTTCATATTAGGACCGAAGCTGGAGTAAGGGACAGTAAAAAAACAAAGAAAGTAATATGGTGCTATGAGAATAATTGTGATCCTCATTCAATCCCGAGCAACGTCAGGTTTCCCTGCTAGGTTTATATAGTAACGATTCCATTTTGTCTAGAAATTACATTTCATGTTAAACTTCATCATGTTGGATGTGTTTGTGTTTGCCTGTTTTCTAGTATCTCACACTGGTGATACCAGATCAGGCTGCCCTGTGGCTCCCTGAGACGAAATTCACCTACATTGACGTTTTTTTTTTTTTTTTTTTTTGTAAAACTTAATTATGTTCTACAAAACCAAAACCAAAAACAGCCCCTCTCCCTTTCTCCCTCCCCTTTTTTATTTTTATTTTTCCTACCCTACTCCCGGTCCTGGATATGACCTTAAACTACATCCGATGGTGAGATCCGGCTTACGGACTTTGAGGAATGTGGAGCCTCCTCTTAATTACCATTGCTCCCAGGTCCACCCTGACCCGGAGTGGTAGTACCTGTTAGGGTCCCAACTATGGGTTAAATAGAAACAGATATTAAAAGGGGAAAGAAACAAAAAAGAGAAGAAAACAAGACCAGATTCGGCATTAAATAACCCAAAAAGGGTTGATATGCCGTAAAACAAAACTACCAAACCAAGTATCTCACATTCTTAAAACTCTATGAAGCTGATCAAAATACCGAAACGAAAGCGCTTTCGACCATGAACATCGGAATTGTTCATGTCTGAAATAAATCAGCAGGTGTTTGCGTTGAAGGGGGAGAAATATATTTTTTCTTTGCACAAAGTTATTTCGATGCAATTCCCAGATGCGGATTTTAGTTCTTTGTGTTAAAAAAAAAGTGTGTTTTCCCCGTCTCGAACGAATGCGCTACTAATGAAAAGTAAGTCGTTTCCTCGATGCGTCTCGGCGTCTCGATACGCAACTGAATAAATTCATGTACCGATCCCCCAATGAAATTCATAAAGCAAGAATTTGCTAACATTAGATTTAGAAAACAACTATGTTGTAGTCAGCTTGAAAGCAGCCCCGAGGTAATGTGTTCCAGTGGTTGATCACAAAAGAACATTATAACCAGCTAGAAAAATGGTGACACTGTACAGAATTATGTTATTATTTTTAATGGTGATTGCAGCGTTCGTTGTTTTTTGTGGTTTTTTTGTTTGTTTTTTTTTGCTTACTATTATTGCGATTGTCTCACTTCCTAAGTGATGAAAATAATTACATACAAGCCGCGCGTGTGTGGTCCCCCTCTGTATGTGACTCGATGTGGCGAGTGTAAAATGAAATAAATTTGGGCAATTTGGGGAATTTTTGAACCCCCTTTTACCCCCGGAGGCGCGAACTAGAATTGTTCTGAGGTCAAGGATGCTTATTTTATATCCAGAACAATTGCCTCTACATTTTGGCCAAGTTTCAAAAAAATTGAATGAGTGGATCAAACGTTATGGGAGAAAAGGGTCATTTTTGCCATTTTAGGGGCTTTTGACTCCCTGGGGGCGCGAAACAGATTTTTTCCAAGGTCAGCGATACTTATTTTTTATTAGGAACAATTGCCTCCATACTTTGGCCAAGTTTCAAGGAAATTGAATGGATGGAT
>OY744554.1:5720439-5732939 GCA_963556195.1 Sepiola atlantica | reverse complement strand
AAGACAGCCTTAACGAAGAGTTATTTACTTTCTTTCTGTTTTTTTTTCCTTTTTTTCGTCCTTCATGTTAAAATCGCCAGTAAGTCCACACGTGGTTCCAAGAGGAAAAGTTTCGTCTGATCTCGTTCACGATTCTGAAGAAAGTGAACATTTTAGATGTGTGTATTAGCCCGGTAACGTTTTCTTAAAATTCACACATCAAAAAAAGCTCTACGTATGTTTATTTTTATAAAACATTATTTATATTTTAACAACAAAAATATTAATGATACAACTTACATATATATATATATATATATATATATATATATATATATATATATATATATATATATATATATATATATATATTGAAATTTGTGTAATTAGGCAGCATTCCTTCTCTTATGCATGTTTGGTTGAACAGTAGCGACAGCTTCTGTTTATTTATTTTTTGATTCGTTTTTTTTTCGATTCGTCGCACGACCGATTTGGTATTGTTGTCCATGTTGTATAAAAAATCGCCAATCGGGGCGAAGGTTTGTTGAAGTGTTGTTGAAGTGGTATTGAAATGTTTTTTAAAAACGTCTTCTTAATAAATTCACCAATCTTTTATTTTGCATACTCATTCATCCGCCTGAAGATGACCGACGTCGGTCGAAAACGTTCGCGAAAATATGGCGATTTTTTATAGAACATGGACGACAATACCAAATCGGTCGTGCGACGAATCGAAAAAACGAATAAAAAAATAAATAAACAGAAGCTGTCGCTACTGTTTAACCAAACATGCATATATATATATATATATATATATATATATATATATATATAAAGTTAAATATTTTGAAAATCAACAATCGTGCAATTTTAAATGAAAAATTCATTTATTTAATTTTTTGCGAGCTTTCGTTGTAGAACAACTTTGTTAGGTTTTTTTTTCTTCTTTTCTTCCTCCTCATTTTGATGGTATTAACGCCGAGGGGTCGAATCACGACATGAGCAGAAAGAGACGTCAAGTTCTTAAGACGTTAGAATATATATATATATATATATATATATATATATATATATATATATATATATATATATATATATATATATATATATATATATATATATATAGTCTAAAGAAGCTTTGAGTCATTTAAAAAAAAATGTAAAATGCAGTTTAAATTCCCAGACAAACTAACTAAATCCAAGATATTGCAGACTTAACCTTCGTTTGAAAATTAATAAATGAAAAAATATAAGTAAAATAAAAAATAAAAATAAAATAAAAATAAAAAAGGGGGGGTTAATTATCTAAGAGTGAAACAACAACATTTCAATACCACTTCAACATACCTTCGCCCCGATTGGCGATTTTTATATATATATATTAACGAGAAAGTTAAATTTTTAAAAAAATGTTTTTTTTCGGTACTAGCCCAGCTTTTGAACTAGACAAAAAAACTGAACCGTTTTTTTTTGTTTTTTACTCTTACCCTAAAATAACTTTAAACTAACCCTATCCTAACCTATCCCTAACCTAGCCCTAACCTAGCCCTAACCTACTTTTATTGCATTAGGTAACAGTTATATTTTTTTGTTTTTCATCCCTTTTATTCTCTGTTGGACATTCTTGACAATCGTCAATTTACGATTAAATCAATTTATAATTTAACTTGTCGTCTGCTATTCTCGCCTTCTAATTGGGTAAGCGCTTCGGCATCTTCCAACTGTTTACGTAAACAGTCTGGAAAAGCCGAACGACCAGTCGGTTTTGTCTGGTTCAAAAGCTGTACCAGTGCCACATATTCGAATAAGCATTTACTTTTTAAATCGAATGGCAGATTTGAATAAGGTATTAAAATTAAAAACGACATTATTTTTCTACCGACCTAATATTTGCACTCGAGCGCATTTCGACCGTCGATTTCGACATACAATCGATATTTGACCTCAGATGCGAAACCGATCGAAAACTAATGATAATCGTTTGTGAATGGCTGTGGTATTATTTTTTTTTTATTTATCGGAGAATGAATCGAAATTGCGATAAAGTTTGAACTTTATAAAGTGCAAATTCGAGAGAGAGAAAAACGACTTTGTCGGAAAATACCGTTTGCCAAAATGTTCACACTTGATGGAAAGATAGCGTTTCTGTTCTCAAAAATTAATTATTATTATTATTGTTATTATTATTATTATTATTATTATTATTATTAATTATTATTATTATTATTATTATTATTATTATTATTATTATTATTAATTATTATTATTATTATTATTATTATTATTATTATTATTATTATTATTATTATTAATTATTATTATTATTATTATTATTAATTATTATTATTATTATTATTATTATTATTAATTATTATTATTATTATTATTATTATTATTATTAATTATTATTATTATTATTATTAATTAGTATTATTATTATTATTATTATTATTATTAATTATTATTATTATTATTATTAATTATTATTATTATTATTATTATTATTATTATTATTATTATTAATTATTATTATTATTATTATTATTATTATTATTTATTATTATTATTATTATAATAATAGTAATAATAATAGTAATAGTAATAATAATAATAATAATAATAATAATAATAATAATAATAATAATAATAGTAATAGTAATAATAATAATAATAATAATAATAATCATCATCATCATCATCTCACCCCCACCCCACAAAAAAATAATAAATAAATAAATAAATAAATAAAAAATAATCAGCTCCCCTCAAAAAAAAAAAAAATGGTACCAGCCTAGGCTGACACCACACAAAATATTTGCATAGGGTCAAGGAGGATGAGAAGCCTGAGGAGGGACAGCACAAACCAGACCTCTACTGGAAAAGTGAAGAGACTGCTAGGACCTCAGGGAGGCTTATTGCCACCCAAACCCCAGAGAAGACCAATGGTCCTAACCAGCGAGAAATCAATGGTAAACGGCTGTTGTGATACTGCAAATTTATTTGCGGTGGCTATCGAAAAGAGGTGGAGAATGCTGGAAATCTGGGGAGACTTGTCGTCACTCAGACTCCAGGGATTACCTTCTCCTTTCTCTGCATAATTTACAAAAGTTAACTGTGCTTAAATAATACGTAATCTATTTAAAAACTTCCGTACGGTTTCCTAAGCTTCAAGGAGTTGCCCCTGGTTCTAGATGAATGGTGGAGTGGTTTTTCTTGGTCCACATTGTCTTTTTTTTTAGTCAGGATGTTGTACATCTGGATCATATCCCCTTTTTTCTCTTCCATCGTACAGTGAGGGCAGCTCCAGCGCTTTCAGTCTTGTCTCATAAGGAAGGTCCTTTATTCTGTACATAATCTCGTAGCTTTTCGTTGTACTCTCCTCAGCTTATTAATATCCCCAGTGTACTGGTAAATCCTTGGGGCATTTCCATATTCCAGAATAAGTCTGAACATCGTTGGATACAGCTTATCCCCCCCCCTACTAGCAAAGGTACGTTTGATGACACCAAGTGTTCGGTTCGCTATACTAAACTGAACTAAATATAGCCCACATCTGGACCCGTTATGCGTGTTCAAAAATTCATAATGATCGTTGCTGAATTTAAAACCGTCAACGACTTCCTGGAACAATGCAAAAAAACGTTCTATGCGCGTTTCTCCGCCGTCTTTTCAAAAAATTCTCTTCTTTCTTCAGCTTTTTTGTTCCTTCGCTTTTGACACCTGAGGATGATTCGATGAAGAATCGAAAACGTTCGTGAAACCTGTAAAACCTATGGAACATTTATTATTTATTTTTTTTATTTTAATTTTAAAAAAAGACCATCAGAAAAATTGAAAAAATAAAAAAGGTATATTTAAACAGACGAATCCTGTTATTTTTAACAATGTTTGCATTGTACCCATCTCGCCTTTTCGACAACTAGGTCATATTTTATGATCTGTTTCTTTTGATAATGAGAGGTTCCACTCTCGAAAATTAAAGTTTAAAGTTTACCTCTTTTCTGGATCTTTTAAATTGCTTGACAGTAAACTTTTTTCTATTTACTGTTCTGGTATTTAAACCGTAAAATATTAATAAATTGATTTGAGATTCCATTCATATTTACTCTTCTCATTTATTTTTGTTCATCTGTTCCACCTTCCGGTACCTATATCACATTGCTCCTGCCTCGGATTACGAACTTACATTTCTATTTACCAGCAATGCTTCAAGCAAACTACACTTTCCTTTTATATATATATATATATATATATATATATATATATATATATATATATATATATATATATATATATATATATATATATATATATACATATATATATATATATATATATATATATATATATATATATATATTATTTATTCTGGTACAGCGAATGTTGTACTAATTTTTCTGTACCAGAATAAATAAATATTATGCTCTTAATTTTTAACTTTAATTCTTAATTAATCGAGCACTCTGCTGGGATTTTTCCTACCATTTTACAAAGAAGTTATATATATATAGGGTAAACCGGGGTATTAGGCACCCCCTTTTTCACTGACTCAGTGTTTCATCTCAATTAAAGTTAGTTTTTAAACTTTCTCTGGACTATCATGGGCAAAATATATTTGTGATACCTTGTTTAAACAAATACCAGTTGACTCGTGTTCATCAGAGTAGAAAATATTTTTATTGAATCGTTTAAAATCTCAAGTTTGCTTTTCACAAATTTCAGTTACTTGAGGCAATAGGCACCATCTCCTGGGGCATTAAGCACCGGGGATACTGTTTGCAAAAATCACACAGCCATTCCTCATTTTGGAGGTCTTAAAATGAAATTCTGATGCTGGTGCACTGTATGTGATACCAGGAATCACACATATCACACTGAACCCAGTAAATGCCATCCCCTATATCACATTATCAACATTCATCAGTGTCGGAATCCCTTGATTTGACAGTGGGCTTTTTAATCCTGGTGGTGATGGTGTTGCCTGCCTTGGTGTTCTTTTACCCCTGCCTCTCCCTTTCCTTTCTCTCTGTCACATTCTCTGGATGCTGTAGCAACCTCCTTAGCAGCAGCTGTCTCCATGGGTCTCATGACACTTTCATCTGCTGTGAGGCTTTCCCCATATCGGAATCGCTGTATTCTAGCTGATCTCCTTCTTAGGGAGTCAGACTGAAAGTGGGGAGTAAGTTGTTTGAGGAAAAAGTCTTTTAATTAGGCGGATGAAGATGATGAAGTCGGAGAGGAAACAGACACGTCTGAGCATGAGGGTCCTGGAGTGGGGACTGAGGATGAGGGTCCTGGAGTGTGGGCAGAGGATGAGGGTCCTGGAGTAGGGGGCAGTGCAGACACTAGAGCAGCTGGTGTGAAGGAAGATGTGGAGGGCTCTGTTTGAGCAGTGACACGAGGTTGACTTTCCAAAGTGACCATTTGGGCATTGAAAGAACAGATGCCTGTGCAACTGAATTCTGATTTGATGATCTTTGGCTTGAAGGGTTCATCTATGAGTGCCTTAAGCATCATGGGAAAGTCCTTCTTTCCCACTGGCCCTGTGTGTGTTCGGGCAAATTTGCGGAGGAGGGACCGCCACTTCGGTTTCACAGGCCTGAACACGGCACAATCAAGTGGTTGCAGGTGGTGTGTCATGTGAGCCGGAAGTCGCATCAGCACAACATTATTTGCTCTTGCCTTTTCCACAAGGGTCAAAGAGAGGTGTGATGCATTACCATCAAAAACAAGAAGTCATACCTTGTCACTGACATCACGTGTGTGGTTCAAGAAAATAGTTTCAAACCAGTTCAAGAAATGCGGGGCCTCCATCCATCCTTTTGAACTGACTGTATAGGCAGCACCTACAGGTCCACCCTGTGCCCATGCCTGGTAGAGATTTTTCCCTTTGTAGACAACATAGGGTGGAAGTAGCTTGCCACTAGCAGATGTTGCACAGTTAACAGTTATCTGCTCCCTTCCAGAACCCCCAATACTCTGATTAACTCTCTTTGATCCCTTTGCTGCTAGAACAGTGTCTGTTTTGGGGTCCGTTACAAAGCCAGTTTCATCTGTGTTAAATAATTGAGTCGGCAAATCTTTTATCCCCGCCTCTATGAGAACCTTATCAAGAAGCTCAAACCAGTGGGCAATGACTTCAGGGCCCTCTGCCTTTGCACGAGCAGTGCTGAGGTGCTCAGTCTTACGAGGCACTATGTTTGGATGACGACGTAAAAACCCTTGTAGGAAGTCATACCCTGGACGACCATTTACAAAAGGAGTCTCTATGCTGTTGGTTTGAAGAAACTCCATTACAGTGTCTTTGACCTCCTCAGAAGTAGATCCCCAGCCCCATCTTGCCATAAGCTTGATGCACTCATCAAGCTCATTTTCATGAGCAGGAGACAGTACTGCTTCCCTCCCAACATGCGCATTGATAGGGATTTTCCCAGACGTTCTCCTGAGCAATGACTTTTTGTTCACTTTGTAATACTTCGCTGCTTGATTGGCAGACATCTGCTTCTTCATGACAGCCTCGTATGCAGCAATCATCTCCTCTGACTGGCTTAGATTCCTCCTTCCACCCTCAATCTTCTTCCGATAGTTGCGAACCATCTGTGAACAAAAAAAAATTAACGGGGCATTAGGCACCTGTGCACCCAAGTAATATTGGAACGATTTCATTAAAAAAAAGTTGACTTGTTATTACAGATTTCTGGTTTTATATAACTTCCCCAATAATAAAAACAGCCGAACTTAAATAATAATCATGTTTCTTATTACTTACATCACTGTAAGCTATTTTAAACTCCTTCCGTTCAGAAAAATACAGACATGGGGCATTAAGCACACCCTTCTTTAAAAGATCGACATATTTTGTTAACAAATAAATTAAACACAATTGTGTGCATTATGCTTAGATGAGTACCAGTACAAAGCAATTAACATGCTAAAAGCATACAAAAAAACATGGCAAGTTAAATTTGCAGCAGTTTTTAAAATGGGTGTGGAAATTATGAAAAAGTTGATAGGCTGTGGATGCAGACCACCATGACACACTTTCCAGCTCTGAAAAATGAAAATCTGAATTAAATCAAGTGTAAAAATATTTTGGTACTTACCTTTGATATATTTCAATTCTTCAGCAGCAAAGGTACAGTTTGCCGGCTCAGTGGTTTTGCAGAGAAACAAAGTGTTGTGCAGTTGCCCTTCTGGAGTAAAAAGTTGTGAACTGTGTTTCAAAATGGCTGCAGACGTAGAGTGAAAACAGCTTCTGGACTTGCCACAAAAAGACTACTTTTGCTTGGCTCATTAAATACTACTCTTGAGAAACAGAACCTGTGATTGGTTAGCGATCAGACAAGATTATTGCTTATTTCCCTATAAGTGCCATAGTTATGCTATAGAGAGGTTTGTGAACCTTACCTAGTTGCTGGTGCCTAATGCCCCATGGTGCTTAATACCCCGGTTTACCCTATATATATATATATATATATATATATATATATATATATATATATATAAGAAATAGGTAAAATAAATACCTTTTGAAGCATTAAAAATGCGATATCAATTTTTTTTTTTTTAAAGAAAAATAATAAATCGAAACCGATTTTTTTGGATTTTTTTATTATAAACTAGCATTTTTTTTGTTAGTTTAAAGTGATACAAATATTTCGCCAAAAACTTGGCATCATCGGTGTGTAATATATCCTGATGTCATCGGATTTGTATTTTTTTCCTACCGGCTTTTGTTGTTCCAGACGGCCAAAGGGGTTAGCTGTTGTTTCCCCACTTTCAAATATGAGAACGTGAATGCGCATGTGATTTGTATAAGTGTTTTAAGGTTCATATTTTTTTAAGAAGCATCTATTGTAAAATTTAATAAGAAATAGGTAAAATAAATACCTTTTGAAGCATTAAAGATGCGATATCATTTTTTTTTTTTAAAGAAAAATAATAAATCGAAACCGATTTTTTTAATTTTCTTTATTATAAACTAGCATTTTTTTTTGTTGGTTTAAAGTGATACAGATATTTCGCCAAAAAAAATCGGTTTCGATTTATTATTATTCTTTTAAAAAAAAAATTGATATCGCATCTTTAATGCTTCAAAAGGTATTTATTTTACCTATTTCTTATTAAATTTAACAATAGATGCTTCTTAAAAAAAAAATATGAACCTTAAAACACTTATATATATATATATATATATATATATATATATATATATATATATATATATATATATATTAATTATTTACTTTTTTTTGTACAGAGCACCGTCGGTTTGAAGCTCAGAGATTCCATTCATATTTTCTCTTCTCATTTATTTTTGTTCATCTGTTCCACCTTCCGGTACATATATCGCATTGCTCCTGCCTCAGATTACGAACTTACATTTCTATTTACCAGCAATGCTTCAAGCAAACTACACTTTCCTTTTATATATATATATATATATATATATATATATATATATATATATATATATATATAGAGAGAGAGAGAGAGAGAGAGAGAGAGAGAGAGAGAGATAGAGAAGAAATAAGAGTGATAAATATGCGACGATTGTCCAAATTTATTTCAAATTTCAATTGTTCAATGCAAGGTGTATTCAGTAATAAACTAGTGTTTATTATTCTTTCCTTAACCCAAAGCTTTTCAAAGATCGAAATCCTATCATCAGAGGAGAAATACAGATAGATAAGTTGGCTTCCGAAAAAAACAAAGTTCAAATATTTGAAAAATATGAAAATTATTATTAAAAGAATTTTTGTTAAAAAAACGTAGTGAATGAAAAGAAAATTTCCGTGAAAAAGATATGCAAATTGTCCGGGTGGTAAATTTCCGTTTACTTTTTTTTTTGTACAGAGCACCGTCGGTTTGAAGCTCAGAAGTACTTAACTATTCGGCTCTCTTCAGCTTACCTGTTACAGAAATGTGAATTCATGTATCACTCTCTAGCGTACTGGTGAATCCTTGGGGCATTTCCATATTCCAGAATAGGTCTGACCATCATTGTATAGAGCTTATTTATGATACACTTGTCCCTCCGAGCAAAGGTACGTTTGATGACACAAAGTGTTCAGTTCGCTGTCAGAACTGGTTTTTTTTCTGCTGACGTCAGAGTGGTTAGTATTAGCAGTCAAACTTCACACACGCTATGTACGTCTGATAACACACAGGTGTTCGTCTCGTTTTCAGAACTGTTTCGTTAACATGGTGGTTAAAGGTTAGTTTATTGTCAATGTATACACCAAAATCTTTCTCTATCTCACTTTCTTGTAGCTATTGGTAAAGCAGGCCTTTCCATCGAATCTCGTTTTTTTCTGCTGACGTCAGAGTGGTTAGTATTAGCAGTTAAACTTCACACACGCTATGTACGTTTGATAACACACAGGTGTTCGGCTCGTTTTCAGAACTGTTTGGTTAACATCGTGGTTAAAGGTTTGTTTATTGTCAATGTATACACCAAAATCTTTCTCTATCTCACTTTCTTGTAGCTATTGGTAAAGCAGGCCTTTCCATCGAATCTCGTTTTTTTTTCTGCTGACGTCAGAGTGGTTAGTATTAGCAGTTAAACTTCACACACGCTACGTACGTTTGATAACACACAGGTGTTCGGCTCGTTTTCAGAACTGTTTGGTTAACATCGTGGTTAAAGGTTTGTTTATTGTCAATGTATACACCAAAATCTTTCTCTATCTCACTTTCTTGTTGCTATTGGTAAAGCAGGCCTTTCCATCGAATCTCGTTTTTTTTCTGCTGACGTCAGAGTGGTTAGTATTAGCAGTCAAACTTCACACACGCTATGTACGTCTGATAACACACAGGTGTTCGGCTCGTTTTCACAACTGTTTCGTTAACATGGTGGTTAAAGGTTTGTTTATTGTCAATATATACACCAACATCTTTCTCTATCTCACTTTCTTGTAGCTATTGGTAAAGCAGGCCTTTCCATCGAATCTCGTTTTTTTTCTGCTGACGTCAGAGTGGTTAGTATTAGCAGTCAAACTTCACACACGCTACGTACGTTTGATAACACACAGGTGTTCGGTTCGTTTTCAGAACTGTTTCGTTAACATGGTGGTTAAAGGTTTGTTTATTGTCAATATATACACCAACATCTTTCTCTATCTCACTTTCTTGTAGCTATTGGTAAAGCAGGCCTTTCCATCGAATCTCGTTTTTTTTCTGCTGACGTCAGAGTGGTTAGTATTAGCAGTCAAACTTCACACACGCTATGTACGTCTGATAACACACAGGTGTTCGGCTCGTTTTCAGAACTGTTTCGTTAACATGGTGGTTAAAGGTTTGTTTATTGTCAATATATACACCAACATCTTTCTCTATCTCACTTTCTTGTAGCTATTGGTAAAGCAGGCCTTTCCATCGAATCTCGTTTTTTTTCTGCTGACGTCAGAGTGGTTAGTATTAGCAGTCAAACTTCACACACGCTATGTACGTCTGATAACACACAGGTGTTCGGCTCGTTTTCAGAACTGTTTCGTTAACATGGTGGTTAAAGGTTTGTTTATTGTCAATATATACACCAACATCTTTCTCTATCTCACTTTCTTGTAGCTATTGGTAAAGCAGGCCTTTCCATCGAATCTCGTTTTTTTCTGCTGACGTCAGAGTGGTTAGTATTAGCAGTCAAACTTCACACACGCTATGTACGTCTGATAACACACAGGTGTTCGGCTCGTTTTCAGAACTGTTTCGTTAACATGGTGGTTAAAGGTTAGTTTATTGTCAATATATACACGAAAATCTTTCTCTATCTCACTTTCTTGTAGCTATTGGTAAAGCAGGCCTTTCCATCGAATCTCGTTTTTTCTGCTGACGTCAGAGTGGTTAGTATTAGCAGTCAAACTTCACACACGCTATGTACGTCTGATAACACACAGGTGTTCGTCTCGTTTTCAGAACTGTTTCGTTAACATCGTGGTTAAAGGTTTGTTTATTGTCAATGTATACACCAAAATCTTTCTCTATCTCACTTTCTTGTAGCTATTGGTAAAGCAGGCCTTTCCATCGAATCTCGTTTTTTCTGCTGACGTCAGAGTGGTTAGTATTAGCAGTCAAACTTCACACACGCTATGTACGTCTGATAACACACATGTGTTCGGCTCGTTTTCAGAACTGTTTGCATTCAACGTTCGGCAAATGTTGTATCCTATTGTCCTTGCCCTAATCCTAACCCTAACCCCGAACCCTAAGCCTAACTCCGTTATTGATCAGCACATCAACTACAAATGTGAGAAACCACCACCAGAGGACGCCATCATCGCGTGTGAGTACCAACCGGAAGACATTTTTTACGGGAGTTAGACTTATTGGGGATAGCAAGCCAGCCGTCGATCTGCGTTGTCTGGTGTGCCGTCACCACTAAGTGTAAACTTCTAAAAGCGACTCAACAATGGTTGGCAGACGACAATGCCCGTTCCTCGGTAATCGTCAGTAGAATTCGTCATCCTTTGGAAAGTACACTGGATTTCTTCGTCAACGTTCGTGATTTTTCGGAATCGATCGTTGTGTAACAAGTCGACTCGTGAAGTAAGAAGAGATAATAAGAAAAAGAAGAAGAAGAAGAAGAAGATGATGATGATAAAAAGAAGAAGAAGAAGAAGAAGAAGATAAAAAAGAAGATGAAGAAGAAGAAGAAGAAGATGATAAAAAGGAAGATAAAGAAGAAGATAAAAAAGAAGATGAAGAAGAAGAAGAAGAAGATGATAAAAGAAGATGAAGAAGAAGAAGAAGAAGATAAAAAAGAAGATGAAGAAGAAGAAGATAAAAAAGAAGATGAAGAAGAAGAAGAAGAAGAAGATAAAAAAGAAGATGAAGAAGAAGAAGATGATAAAAAAGAAGATGAAGAAGAAGATGATAAAAAAGAAGAAGAAGAAGATGAAGAAGAAGAAGAAGATGAAGAAGAAGAAGATGATAAAAGAAGATGAAGAAGGAGATGATAAAAAAGAAGATGAAGAAAAATAATAATAAGAAGAAGAAGAACATAAAAATGAAGAAAATAAAAAGGAAAAAGATACAAAAGAAGATGAAAAAGAAGATGAAAATGAAGAAGAAGAAGAAGAAGAAGAAGAAGAAGAAGAAGAAGAAGAAGAAGAAGACAAAAAAGAAGAGGAAGAAGATAAAAAAGAAGAAGAAGAAAAAGAAGATAAAGAAAAAGAAAGAGGAGGAAGACAACTATGCAGATAATAATTGAACCTTGGAGGGGGGGGGGGGCTTATTGTCACTTGAATTTCAGAGAAGACCAATCCTTCGGATGAGCTAACAAAACCCCTGATATTTCATTAGTTTGTTTTTCTTTTGGTGAAAATAATCCCCAACAAATATTAAGAATAGAAAAGATAGTTAAATAAACACATTATACAAGGTGAAAAGAGTAGTTTAGCAATCGCAAGTCCCATTATATCCTGTTAGTTCTCTTTCTTTTCATATGTTACTAGCAGGGCCACCCGGTGTTGCCCGTGGCAAAAGTGTAACATTAAAACTTCCCTCTTTTCTCTCTCTCTCTT